>BPLQ01006149.1:0-36075 GCA_021605075.1 Caerostris darwini
ACCTGAGATGTTTAATTGGCGAATCATTATTTCTGATATGTTTACTCTGCTTGTTAAACTAATTATTTATTATTTATCACTTCTTATCGTTTTCTTTAACATTGCATTTCTAAATTGGAGCAACGAGAATTTTTTCAATTGAAATCTTAGGTTGGTTTTCAACCTTCTGCTATTGTCAAGGTTGTCATTTGACGTTTCTCATTTGTCTTAACTTTAAAAATAAATGGCAATATCACTCTCTAGTGTACAATTAGTATAATATACTTTTTAACAATTTTTAAAAATTCTTCACATTTTTCTTAATAAAAGAATATATGTATTTGAGATTTGATATTTTAAATAGATGAATCATTATTTCTTATTTGTTTTATATGTTGTTTACAACTTGTTAAACTTATTATGTTGTTATATTGTTGATTACTTGTTAAATTAATAGGATTCAATATGATATGCAAATAATGTATATCACATGAAGCATTGAATTGCGAAGTTTTCAAATAAAGTTTCTTTTTTTACCCGGCATAAAATATAATATTTCATATCAATATATGACCATAATTTGTTTCGAAACATTTGAAGTAGATTAATGATAAAAAATCTTTTAACACAATTTCAAGAAACTGATTTTATTTGAACTCTTAATATTTAAAAGAAGGAAATTTAAATTGGAAAAAAAATTAAAAATTAAATTTTTCATTTTTAAAAGACATTTATTTAAGCATTTATTATATTATTATCTTTAACTGATATTAATTTTAAAGCAAATTAAATGAAAGCAAATGTTTGAAGAATTTCTCATATCTTTTTTTCTTGAAAATAAATTTTCAAGTTTTGACAATTACTGAATCCCATGTAAAACGGGCATCCACCTTCAACATTATAAGTAATGTCTATTGAAATTAGCTTAAAATGTTTTAAAAAATTATTAACTGTTAAGATAAAATTCGTTTCATCTAGAAACTAACTTTTAAATTAAAATTAATTTTATGAAGAAACTACGTTCTTATGCTTTAGATTACATATTAATATAAGGTTACCATATCAAAATATAGGCAAAGAAGAAATTATAATCTCTATCGTTAAATTAGAAATTATAATCTCTATCGTTGTGAAAAAAGAAAGCACATAACTGGCTATTTTGGTGAACATTTTAAATACGTGTCCAAATCTATTCTTCTGATTAGTATTACAAAATTCTATCTTTCCCATAATTTGCAAAGACGGGATATCATTTCATTTGAAGACATTATCATCATTGCACTCTTTTACTAGAAAAAATTGTGATGATGCCTTGTATATAAGTGTTCAAGTTTAATTTGGAAACCTTTGATTTATCATGATACAATGATTAAATAATGCACTTAAAGACACTGAGGAGCTATTTTGTTAACATTTGTTATGAAAGCGTATAAAGTAAGAATTTGCAAAGATTAATTTTTAGAAATCTTCTTTCTTTGTTTAATTCCTTCTTTGAAATTAAATAAACAACTGAGTGCATCGTATTCTATTAAGAACCCATGGTACGTGTTATTCATATAATCTTATGGGAAACATTTAGCAAAATTGGAAGTTTATGTCACATCATTATAAACTGAGCCATTTATTAATCATCCGATGCATTTTTAATAATTTCAAAAATACCTATTCACAACATTCATTGATTCTAATAACATTTTTTTTACTTATTATCGACGTGTAATTTATTTATTTTATACTCTTCCATTAAATATTCCTCTTCTATTTGTATGACTCTAGTTCTGAAAGACACTATTTTAATCAAAAATCTAAAATTGCATTTTGCCAAAAGATGACGACAAAAAAATAAAGAGTGGAGAAAATAAGTGTAAAATTCAATTAGTATCGCTAAATGAAAAGAAAATCAGTGCACGTCACAAAAGCGAAAGGAACGTTTCTTTCTTATTTTCTTTTTTTATTTTATTTTATTTTTAAATGAAATGCATTCAGATTTCACACCGATATTCCCACTATTACTACTTAGCCATAGTTTACCGCTTCTCTAATTAATGCAGCCTTACGGGAAACTTTTCCCTTTCAATACTCATTCATTATCCTTTACTCTCATTCCTTACATTTTCGCCTGCAGCATTCAGTCTTCGCCATCGCCTCACAATGGAACGGGATGTTATTGATTAATGCGAAAGTTTTAATATTTTTTTTTCTTTTTTAATTTACGTCATTATCTGGCGTTTTTCTTTTCTTGGGGTTTAACGCGTAATTTGCTATACCCCCCTCCCCCCCTCTCCCTTGAGCTCCGTAAAACCAGATGCAGAGTAATGAGTCGCAGATTTTAAAGGAAAGAAATTTGATAGAATTGAAAATATATAATCGAGGAATCGATAGTTTTCCACTTTCATAATGCATTCCAATCATTGATTTGGTACGTAATAATTAAAGTGTTTTCAAGCTTGATCACGAATATTTTCCGTGATGAGTATTGATTTAGCATTAGAAGTAATATTAACCTATGCCATATGTAAATAATAGAAATTTAATTATGCTCATTACAAACTATAATACTTAATGAGACATTTGATTTTCAAAATTTTGAATTAAATTTCTTCTGATGTTATTCACCACTTGAATATCAGATAAGTAACAAGTTCAGCATTACCCATAGCAAATCAATTGTGACTTGTTGTACTCCACATGTACTTCTCCATCTCAGTTTGAAATAAACGCATCAATCTGGTAGTCGGCTCTGTCATAGATGATTTAACAGAACAAACCAAAAATATTTTTAAAGAAACTGTTTTCGCAATTTAATGAGTTTGTGATTTTTGAGTCTCTTGTTCAAAATATCCATTCACTTTTTTCCTATAATCTCCTATTTTTTTTTTTCTATAAGCTCCATTAATTTTTGGCCTTGTTAATATTTTTCAGTTTCATTAATATTTTAGTAGAAATATGTTGTTCTTCGCTCATTGATTCAAGAATTGATGAAGAAAAAAAATGAACCAATAGACTGAAATTAAACCTGAGTTCATAATTTTTTTTTCAATTTATTTATTTCGAATGGCAAGTTGACAAGACAACATATATAAAAATATACAAAGAACAAGACAGAAAAAAATGACGTCAGTTAATCCATGAACTTATGTCTGCCAATCCAATAATGTTTCCATAAAGAAACATGAGGCAATGCAGAACAGGAATCAAGGTGAGATGTATCCATTTCTTTCTGGTAATCACATTGAAAACAGAAGGAATAAGGAGCCAGTTTAATTCTACGAAAGCTCTTGACAGACAATAGTGACCAGAAAAAAGTCCTAACAATGACAATGAGACTATGAGACCTAACAATGAGATTTTTCTCTAGGCCATTCAGCGATATCATGCATATATTTGTATCAGGGCCTTTTCTAGCTACAGCATCGTCAACGAAGGATCCTTTAACGGTCGTTTTAATTATCGCCAGGGTATGATAGGCCAATTCCTGGTTATGTAGCTGTAAAACAAAAGCTCTTTTTTTCGCCAGGAAATCAGTTTATTTCGCAGCGATTCAGCTTATTTCCTTTATTTCGCTGTGGGCCCGGAACCACTCCATGACGATTGTTTTATTTTGATCGACAACCATGCCAGAAGATTAACACAGTCATCAATATCTTCAGATCCAGAGAAACATGAGAAGTCTATAGCATGAAAAGCTGCTCTTGAATTTGATCAGAATGAACACTTTAGAGAAGCATTCTGATCGGCTCTGTAGTTGAAATAAAAGCCAAACGGATAGTAAAGATTTCATTATCGAAAGCTGACACGAGGACACCAAAATGGGAGTAAAATGCGAACAACTCACAATGTAAAAGGCTCCTAACAAAATAACTTGATCTAGAGTTTTGTCTTTAAAATCCCTGAGCCAATGTGACATGAGCATATATTTCTTTAAATTCTGTTACATTCTTTGATGTTCCTGGATTTCAAACTTGCCACAAATACAATAAACATCATCACAAATACAAGACTGTTAATACAACCATAATTCTCTCTTTTACTGATTATAAGGCAAAAGTGCACATTAGGAAGAGAATGAAGTAAAAATAAATAAATACTCCAGCAACTCCATCCATACTCCAGCAATAACGGCATCTGGAAAATATCTACGTCCTGGATATGATATTTTTATCTACACAAGTGTGAGATTTAATGTTTATTACATTAAATACTTTCGATCTTTGATATACGCAAGTGGCTTGGAATCTTCAGGTTTTTTTTGTATTGTTATGAAATACATTTACATGCAACATGTTGTATGTATTTGTATTGTTATGAAATACAAATACATACAACATAAAAAATTCTAATTAAAATTTGTTTATGTTAAAATTTTAAATATATTTTTTTTTTAAATTTGAATGCATACGTTAATATGATAAAGAGTCTATTTGTGGTCATTGATCCTTGATAGGATAAAGATCCTTTCTGCTTCCTGTGATGATTTAATTGTTAATTGTATGTATATGTATATATTAAGCTCACAACACATCAACGCAATAAAACAAACCAAGTATAACTAAAAATAGTAAACCAGAAACAGAGAACTACAACAAACACAGTAAAAATTACAATTGTTATTATCTCCATACACAAAAAAAAATTTACAAATAAAAGACACAGCAATAATCGCCACGAGTAAATTATAATGTAGTTCAGAAAAAGTTAAATTGTACTACAAAACCATGATAACATTCGCAAATTAAAAACCTTGAATTCACTTACTTTCAGATGCCTCAAAAAAGAAAGACAAAAATTGTTTAATATATGAAGAGCGCATAAAGAACAGCATCAAAATTAAAAATCATTGGAGAAATATAAATAACCAAAGGGGGAATTTTTTATCTTTTTCATGTTTAAAAATTTGTAATTTTAAAATTTTGTAAATAAAGTATAATAATGAAATCGCGTGTGTGATAAATATATTTATATAACTAAATTTTGCAATATGTAAATAATTATACTAATTGCTAAATGTAATCAAAAGGCAAAGTTCATTTTTCAGTAAATACTTAAATATTTTTAAAATCTTGAATTATTTTTTATTTTGTTTTAATTTTAAAACATTTGAGTGATTCTATTAAAACACGCATATTAATTCCCCTTTCAATGAAATAATTATAAAAAAATAATTCTTCCCACTATGCATTTAATGTATTAGATTTTTACTTTGAAGCTACAAAATGACAAATAATTACAATTTTTTCATAAAATCTATTTTAAAATTTATGAAAAATCTTCTCTCGAAATATGAAAATAGAATTTTACTTTTTTTTCTTCTAAACGGCACAACGCAAATAAGAAAATTCAAGAGGGATATAAGAAGGGAATAAGTGGAAAAAGCTGACACTTTTACAAAATGTTCAGAATAGCGAGAGTCGCGTACTGGTATTTTTCATTTCCTTTTAAAACATTTTTTCTTTCATAAAAATGTTACAAATATCTCTGCGAAAAGTTGCTTCAACGTTTTTCTATTCTTTTTTTCTTAGATGACTTCATTACTCTGCTTCTCCAGCTGCCAATTTCATGAGAAACAAATTTTCATTTCTTACATTATTCTTCATTTCACATCACCTTGTCGACACTTTTCGAAAGGCGACTTCCGAAATAAATTGCATTTGTATAAGAACGGAACTTTGATTTCGCGCGTTTTTATTGAGTGTACCGTTCGAATGCTTTATGATTTCTCTGGGAGGCGTGTCGACTTTCTGGCAGATCTGTCGCTTGATGAAAAAGCTGTAATACACTCTTCCTTTCGTTTTCATCAACAATGCGTTTCTAATATGGAGCAACGAGAATTTTTCCGATTGAAATCTGAAGTTGATTTTCAACCTTCTGCTATTGTCAAGGTTTAGAAACGAGGAGAATATCATTTGACTTTTTTTATTTACTTAACTTTCAAAATAAATGTATCTATCATTTCCTAGTTTAATATTAGCATAATATATTTAAAAAAAAATTCAAAATTTCATTACTATTTTCTTAATAAACGGAAATATGTTAAATTGGCGATTCATTATTTCTTATTTGTCTTATATATTGTTTACTAATTATTAAATTAATTATATATTATTTACTACTTGTTAAACTAATTATATATTGTTTCTTACTTTTTACCGTTTTCATCAACAATGCACTTCTAATATGGAGCAACGAGATTTTTCCGATTGAAATCTGATGTTGATTTTTATCCTTCTGTTATTGTCAAGGAGTAGAACCGAGGGGAATAGCATTTGACTTTTTTCATTTGCTTAACTTTAAAAGTAAATGTATCTATTATTCACGAGTTTATTATTTGTATAATATACTTGTGAAAAAGTTTAAAAATTCATTACAATTCTTAATAAAAGAAAATATGTTAAAATGGTGAATCGTTATTTCTGATTTGTTTTATATATTGTGTATTACTTGTTAAATTAATTGAATTTAATTAGTTATGCAAATAATTTATTACACCGGAACAGTTGAATTGCGAAGTTTATAACGTTTATATTCAGTTTTTATTAAATTCTTAAATATTTTTAAAATATCGAATTATTTTTTTGTTTTTGGAATTTTAAAGCATTTGCTTCATTCTATTAAACACACGCATACTAATTAAACTTTTAATGAAATTAATATAATATAAAAATATTCTTCCCACGATGCAATTAATGAGTCAGATTTATATTTGATGCTACAAAATGACAAAAAAAATTACAATTTATTCATAAAATATATTTTATAATTTATGAAAAAATCTCATGAATCTGAAAATGATTTTTTTTTTTTTTTTTGAAAAAGGTACAACGCAAATAACAAAATTCAAGAGAGATACAAGAAAAGTGTAAAAAGTTGACACTTTTACAAAATGCTAAGAATAGCGGAGAGTCTCGTCCTGGTATTTTTCATTTCCTTTTAAAACATATTTTTTTCATAAAAATGTTGCAAATATCGTTGCGAAAAGTTGCTTCAACGATTTACGTCTTTTTTTCTTAGATGACTTTATTGCTTTGCTTCTCCAGCTGCCAATTTCATGAGAAACAAATTTTCATTTCTTACATTATTCTTCATTTCACATCACCTTGTCGACACTTTTCGAAAGGCGACTTCCGAAATAAATTTCATTTGTACAAGAATGGAACCTTGGTTTCGCACGTTTTTATTAAGTGTACCGTTCGCATGCTTTATGAGTTCTCTGGGAGGCGTGTCGACTTTCTTTCAGATCGGTCGCTTGATGAAAAAGCTTTAATACACTCTTCCATTCGTTTTCATCAACAATGTATTTCTAATATGGAGCAACGAGAATTTCCCGATTGAAACATGAAGTTGATTTTCAACCTTCTGCTATTGTCAAGGTTTAGAACCGAGTGGAATAGCATTTGACGTTTTTCATTTGCCTTAACTTTAAAAATAAATGTCTCTGTCATTCACTTTTTAATTAGTTTCATATATTCGCAAGAAAGTTTAACATGCTTATGAATCATTGTTTCTGATATCGGTTGCAAATTGTTAAGCTAATTATATATTGTTTACTACTTGTTATCATTTTCATTAACAATGCATTTCTAATATGGAGCAACGTAATTTTTCCGATTGAAATTTGAAGTTGGTTTTCAAAGTTTTCAAAATTCATTACTTTTCTCTTAACAGAAGAAAGCAAAAATAAATTGGCGAATCATTATTTCTTATTTCTTTTATATATTGTTTACTGTTTTTTAAGATACTTATATATTGTTTACTGCTTTTTAAGATACTTATATATTGTTTACTGCTTTTTAAGATACTTATATATTGTTTACTGCTTTTTAAGATACTTATATATTGTTTACTGCTTTTTAAGATACTTATATATTGTTTACTGCTTTTTAAGTTACTTATATATTGTTTACTACTTTTTAAGCTGCTTATATTTTGTTTATTACTTGTTATCTTTTTCATCAACAATGCATTTCTAATATAGAGCAAATAGATTTTTCCGATTGAAATCTGAAGTTGTTTTTCAACCTTCTGCTATTGTCAATGTTTAGAATCGACTGGAATAGCATTTGACGTTTCTTATTTACTAACATTAAAAATAAATGTATCTATCAGTCACTATTTTATCATTATTTTTTACCCAAAGGAAAACGAAATATTTCATATCAATACATATCGACTATAATGATCTCGTAACATTGCAAATAGGTAAAGAGAAAAATATTTTAACGCAATTTTAAGAAGATGATTTTATTTGAACTGTTGATGGTATATATTAAATTAAACTAAAATAGTTTTAAATTGAAAAAAAAAAAATTAAAAATTATGTATATTATTTTAAAAATGCATTTATTTAGAGATGTTGTTATTAGCTTTTAATAATATTAACACAAATTGATTAAAGTGTAAATATAATTTTTGTATTCTTATATATTTTAAAACTAATTTGTTTATTTTTAAATTTACTTTCTGAATTGAATAAGAGAAAATGTTTGAAAAGTTTCGCATTGTTTTTCTGAAAAAAGGTTTTTGAGTATTATTCATTTTTGACTCATTTGGAAAATTGACATCCTTCCTCAACATTCTAAGAAATTTTCGTTGAAGTTTGTATAAAATATTTTTATATATTGTTAGGCTTTGGATTGAAATTAATTTTATCTAGAAACTATATTCTTATGCTTCAGATCCCATGTTAATAATAGGTTTCAATGCCAAAATACACAAAATAAGTGAAACAATCCACTATGTCATTGCATTAGAATGAAGTCGAAAAAGAATACATTTAATTCCAAATCAACCTCAAAGACTTTAGAATACAAAAACAGAATATTTTAAAACCCTTTAAGAACTGGCTTATGTAAAATAAAAAAAGCTATACAAAGCTACACAATTAACAAACTTATAAATGTTACTTTCTTAAAAATACAACAAATTATTTTAGGTGAAAATAAAAGAAAATGAGGCATTCAAATGACAAGAAAATGATGTAATCAAATGGCATAATGAAGAAACATATCAATAAAATTTTGTACAACAATTGAAATTTTCTTGCAATATATTTCATATTAAATTATGTATAAAACAACTCATAACAAATCAGGGACAATTTTTTTATCAAGTATTATTTAGAAATTATAATCTTTATCGTTATGAAAAAAGAAGAATTTAAGTGAAAATATTAAATATGAGTCCAAGTCTATTCTTTTGATTCATGTTGCAAAGTTCTTACACTTAAATTACTTTTTTATATATCAGTATTAAAAATTACATAAATGATTTCTTATAATTTCATATAACTATCATTTTCATAAAACATAATAACACGCATTATAAAGTTGTTGAGATGAGGGAAGAAGAAAAAGTTAACTAAAAGTTACAGTAATTCACAAAAAATAATTTTTTCAAGTTATTGCAAAAATTATTTAGTGCAATTACTGCAAACATTATTTATGCCTTTTAGTGTGATTGAAATTGCTTTTGATTATTTTTTTAATTCCCAATATTAAAAAAATCGGGTGTTAATTAAATTTTTAGTTAAATATTTTCTGAAATCTTTGTCTGCATCGAAACAAAACAAATTGCCATAAAGATTATCTTTTGAATCAAATATAAATTTATCGAATTAGATATTCCATTTCTTCAAAAGATGGAATTATAATATTTCAAATTTCCCAGTTATTTTTATTGATGTTTTGGTCTTGGCTATCGATTTATTCAATACTTTTAATTTTTGAATGCTTCTCAACAATCAGCATCAAACGTCTTTTAGGAATACTCTAGCACCACATTTACGAGCGAGAGGATTGGTCTTAATTTCCTCGCTAAACCCCACTATAATTAACAAGAATCTCCACTTCACTTTAATATGATAAGGTCTCATCACAATCTGCAAAGAGCAGCTGGTATTGAGATAATAAGAAGTGAGAAGTTATTCCAAGACGACAACTATCCGAATCTGATTAGAATTGGTTAAGATCTATTAGATATTCGTCTCTAAGTTGATAATTTTCTCTCTACGGATTCGATATCTTGAACAGTTTGCAGCATTTTGACAATAAGAGAAATATCAAAGTTAGGTATTTTGAGATTATTTGGAAGGGTGGTAATTAAAAGAGTTTCTAAAGTGTACTTAGATTTGAACGCCGTCGATTGTTTGGTCACAGATAATTACTTTCTTGCATTTGCTTAGCGTTGATAAACTATGTATAATTTAATTGATATGCCATACGATAAACATTTTAAAAAGAAACGAATATATATAGATTGAACAAATGTTTTTGATCTCCAGTTCAGATGTTGGAACCTTCAGAAATATTTCAGACAAATGCATATATATATATATATATATATATATATATATACACTGAAGTGACAAAAGTTATGGGATAGCAATATGTAAATTTTCAGATGGCAGTTAGAACAGGTATAAAAGTGCTTTCGCAAGCTTTCATTTCTGTTCAAGTTATTCATGTGAAGAGGTTTTGACGTGATGATGACCACACGACGGGAATTAACAGACTTTGAACGCGGAATGTTAGTTGAGCTAGACGCATGGGTCATGCCATTTCGGAAATCGTTAGGGAATTCAACATTCCCAGATCCACTGTGTCAAGAGTGTGCCGAGAGTATGAAATTTCAGGCATAACATCCCACCATGGACAGCGCAGTGGTCGACCGCCTGCACTTAACGACCGAGACCGGCGAGGTCTGCAAAGAGTCGTAAATTCTAACAGACAAGCAACACTGCGTCAAATAACCGCAGAAATCAATTGGGACGTACAAGGGACTTGTCTGTTAGAACTGTGCGGAGAAATTTGGCTTTCTTGGGCTATTCCAGCAGAAGACCGACTAGAGTGCCTTTACTGACAGAACGACATCGCTTGCAGCGACTCTCGTGGGCACGTGAGCATATCGGTTGGTCCCTAGATGAATGGAAACCCGTGGCCTGGTCCGATGAGTCACGATTTCAGTTGGTAAGAGCTGATGGTAGGGTTCGAGTGTGGCGTAGACCCCACGAATCTATGGACGCAAACTGTCAGCAAGGCACTGTTCAAGCTGGTGGTGGCTCCGTAATGGTGTGGGCTGTTTTTTCATGGCATGGACTTGGTCCTCTGGTGCGACTGGATCGAACATTGACTGGAAATGCTTATGTTCAGCTACTTGGAGATCACTTGCAGCCATTCATGGACTTCATGTACCCAAACAACGATGGGAATTTTATGGATGACAATGCGCCATGTCACCGGGCCACAACTGTTCGCGATTGGTTTGAAGAACATTCTGGGCAATTCCAACGAATGATCTGGCCACTTAGATCGCCCGACATGAATACCATCGAGCATTTATGGGACATCATCGAGAGGTCTGTTCGTGCCCAAAATCCTGCACCATCAACACTTTCACAATTATGGACGTCTATCGAGACAGCATGGCTCAATATTCCTGCAGAAGACTTCCAACGACTTGTGGAGTCCATGCGACGTCGAGTTGCTGCACTTCGCCGGGCGAAAGGAGGGCCGACACGATATTAAGAAGTATCCCATGGCTTTTGTCACTTCAGTGTATATATATTAAAGGTACATTGTCATTTGACGCACTTCTATTTGCCGATAGTCTGCGTTCCTCTTAATTCATTAGATAAATGTTGTGTCGAGTATTCATATATGAAGCATGGCTATCTCGAAATTTCACTGCGCAATTTCTATATGCGAAAAATGCAGTGGCTTTTAAAACCTATTTTATTCCACGTATCTGGTGTTTAATAATAGCCACTCTGTAAATTTGGTTATTATATTTTAAAGCAGCATAACTTTTTACGTGTACTGCGTAATTTAATGAGACATTTATTATTTTTTAAGTGCAGTTGTTCTGATTATTCTTTACGTATTCGTGACCAGTATGCATCTTGCATAAAAAGAGGTAGATGTGCATTTTGATATGTAATCATCATCATCATCATTTTCAGTGGTGCAACGTCCTAACAATAAGCCCAGACCGTCCGCATACTGGCAGATTTCAAGACAGAGGAGATGCTTTCATTTCTTTTTACGCTGTAGGGTTGTCAGTTCTACGCCCAAATAAGTAATATACTTGTCATAATCATCAGTGGCGCAACCACACCATGCTGGGCAAGTGCATCTGCGTACTGGCACATTTCGAGAGAGATGTTTATTCTTTTTACTGGGTATGATTGTCAGTCCTACTTCCAACGCTCTACAGTTGTATTAGATCCTGTACTCCTGTTTAAAGGGGAATCCGAACCACTATAAACATCTATATGGCACCGCCGGGACACGAAATTGAATCCTTCCTGGAATGTTCTTTATAATAAAGGGGTGACCAGATATAACCGCGTTTTAAAAGAGAATATTTAAAAGGGTCATTTATTTATTTAACAGAACGACGTAATTAATTGCTAAACATTTAATCGAGTTTGTGTGTAACTTCCCTAGCAAATCATTTACCGAAGTTTCATAAGTTTCATCAGTTGGGAAAACACCGGCAAGCAAATGCTTTTAAGGGTCTGTTTAGCAAAATTTTCTGATATAATAAGGGCAATGTATATATATTAGCATATTTATTATATATATATTTATTTATATCTTTGTTAACTTAGAAACAAAAAATAAATGAAATAACAACTTTTGAACATTGATGAGTTTAAGTTTGCTGTATTTCATAATATGTACATTTCATTCGAGTAAAATAGCATTATGGACATTTCGAATAGAAGATCTTGTGTTTAATTTAATTATTTTAATAAATAATTGAATTTGAATTTAAAAAAAGCATCATAACTTTTAAACATCATTTTAATTGAAATATTAATATTTTTTGGATTATAAGTCCTTAATTGTTATTTTATTTATTTCATACAATTTTCTCAACTTCAATTAAGTGAGTTTTTTTTAACCGACCTATTTTATTTCGAAAAGGTTTTTGTGCACATATAATATTAATAAGAATGCATTTTAATTTTATGAAATATAAACGGTTAGATTTTCAATAAATCAATTATTTTTTTTTTTAAATAAAACAATTTTTCTATTATTGATGGCTAGTTAAATTATCAAATTAATTTCCAATTACTTTCAATCACTTTTATTTGAAAAAAAATATATAAATTTGTCATTCAATGGATAACATAATTTATATTCATATCTTAATAAAATTATTAAAAATTAATTATTCATTATATAAATTTATTGAAAATTAAGTTAACTCTATCTACATCGCCATGTATCATACGAACTTTTATATAATGATATGAATTGAAGATCATAGTCAACTATAGACAAAAACAGTTTTTAATTTGTAGTTATTCATATAGCAATTTTATTGTAAGATATAAAAATATAATGTTTATTTCTTTACAAAAACATCACAATTCGTTTCATTTTTTTATAAAAATAATAGCAACCTTATATATACACATATACATATATAGCACAGTCCCTTACCACACCCGGCTTATTTTGAGATGTACTCTTAACTAATTTGTTTACACTGTAGCTGTATTTAGATGCTCTGTATACCAATATTTCATTCTCCATAAGATGATGCATTTCATTTGCCAAATTGATTCCTGCATGTATATTTTCCCAGCCCAGTAATAAACATTGTTCAAAAACGTTGTGCTTCTACTTACCACCACTTTAACATGATCTATATAATATAAAATATATTTTTTTCAGGTTGGTCTATTTACGTTTGAATGTCAATATTTTATGTTGGAAAACATTTATAGGTTGTGTTGACAACCCTCATCTGTCACATGTAGTATAAATCATGTAAGAATATGGGGTGTTTTTCACTTGTCCCTGTGATATGAGATGATAGTGAACATTTCTCTCTGTTTTCATTTCATTGGCTATAGTTCTTGAAATAAATCAAGTCACTTAGTCTCCTTATGGGTAAACGATATTATATTAAATTCGATGAAAGATTTATTCCATCAAAATGAATACATTGATAGAACCGAAAGATATGAAATAAATTATTTAAGTCTAAATTTGAAGAAATTTTTAGAATGCACATCTCAGTAAGACTTATAAAGAAATAAAAATGAAATAGGGGATGCGCTGTCTCCCAAAAGAAAGTTAAAATTTGGTCAAAAACTATTTAAGCTATTATCAGATCATTGATAAAAGAAAAATTATATAATCTGTTTGCAAATAAAATAAAGCTAACGAAATATGATTTTGAAAACAGTAGTATTTTAGCATGGTAGAGAATGGTAAGTTAAGAATTGGTAAAATTGAAGTTGAAGAAAGGCAGGCCAGTTCAGGCTCATATTGACCTTATACATAAACCAAACGTTTGGAGTGGCATAAAGACCATCAGGAAAGACCTGCAATTCTGTAAATCATGAATTTTATTTACTATTAAAGATAATTTGTATAAATCTAGTGTTGTTTTTTTTTTTGTTCTTGGAATTAATTTAGATGTATTTTTTTTTAATTTTTATCTTTTTACTTTGGATCTGTTTCAGCTATGCAAGAACATTTGAAATTATGAACAATAAGGATCCAGTTTGTTTACAGACACACTAGTCATCAATACTCTTCGAATTCCAACAGTGAAACTTCCTACGAAAATAATCATATATCCAATCATTAGTTACAAGGGCACTAGGTGCCTTTATGTACTTGATGGTATTAAGCTGCAGGACCAGTAACGCAATTGTTGCAAAACAGGCAACGTGATTCTCACATGAAAAAAAGCGGTATTTTTTCATACAGGATGGAGGCCCGCTATCATAACGCTCGTACAGTAAAAGCGTCTCTAAGACATGATAATGCTCCTTTACTATTTTGACCTGGAAATTCACTCGATAGGAATTTAATTCAGAATATGTGGGATTTTGTAAAAGGATGTGCTGGTAAAGAAGATGATACTTAAAAAGTCCAAGTTAATTTAAAGGATTATTTATATCTAGAATCATCATCCGCTGATCAAAGAAATTATACAAGGAAGTATTAACAGCATGCATGCCAAGTATTTTTAAAACTTTAATCACTGCAAAAGGCGAGACCCAGCTGAATATTAAAAACAGTCTGTAAATTTAAACTTTTTACTATTTGTAATAATTATTTCATAATAAGTACTTCGGTACCATTTCACAAACAAAAATTATAAAATAAATTCTTCTTTTACTAAATATTTTTAAAACGTGTGGAACGTCCAATAATTTGACCTGAGACTATAAATATATATATATATATATATACATACACTGAAGTGACAAAAGTCATGGGATAGCAATATGCAACTTTTCAGATGGCAGTAGCATCGCGTAGAACGGGTATAAATGCGCAGTGCTTTCGCAGAGCTTTCATTTCTGTTCAAGTTATTCATGTGAAGTGGTTTTGACGTGATGATGACCGCACGACGGGAATTAACAGACTTTGAACGCGGAATGTTAGTTGAAACTAGACGCATGGGTCATGCCATTTCGGAAATCGTTAGGGAATTCTACATTCCCAGATCCACTGTGTCAAGAGTGTGCCGAGAGTATGAAATTTCAGGCATAACATCCCACCATGGACAGCGCAGTGGTCGACCGCCTGCACTTAACGACCGAGACCGGCGACGTCTGCAAAGAGTCGTAAATTCTAACAGACAAGCAACACTGCGTCAAATAACCGCAGAAATCAATGTGGGGTGCACAAGGGACTTGTCTGTTAGAACTGTGCGGATAAATCTGGCTTTCTTGGGCTATTCCAGCAGAAGACCGACTCGAGTGCCTTTACTGACAGAACGACATCGCTTGCAGCGACTCCCGTGGGCACGTGAGCATATCGGTTGGTCCCTAGATGAATGGAAAACCGTGGCCTGGTCCGATGAGTCACGATTTCAGTTGGTAAGAGCTGATGGTAGGGTTCGAGTGTGGCGCAGACACCACGAAGCCATGGACCCAAACTGTCAGCAAGGCACTGTTCAAGCTGGTGGTGGCTCCGTAATGGTGTGGGCTGTTTTTCCATGGCATGGAATTGGTCCTCTGGTGCGACTGGACCGAACATTGACTGGAAATGCTTATGTTCATCTACTTGGAGATCACTTACAGCCATTCTTGGACTTCATGTACCCAAGCAACAATGGGATTTTTATGGATGGCAATGCGCCATGTCACCGGGCCACAACTGTTCGCGATTGGTTTGAAGAACATTCTGGACAATTCCAACGAATGATCTGGCCACCAAGATCGCTCGACATGAATCCCATCGAGCATTTATGGGACATCATCGAGAGGTCTGTTCGTGCCCAAAATCCTGCACCATCAACGCTTTCACAATTATGGACGTCTATGGAGACAGCATGGCTCGATATTCCTGCAGAAGATTTCCAACTACTTGTTGAGTCCATGCCACGTCGAGTTGCTGCACTTCGCCGGGCGAAAGGAGGGCTGACACGATATTAAGAGGTATACCATGACTTTTGTCACTTCAGTGTATATATATATACATATATATATATATATATATATATATATATATATACATATATATATATATATATATATGCACACAGACATAGTAACAGAGAGAGATCGATATTGTCATCCTGGAAAAATTTCTCACATTTGGGCTTTGTATGGGGGAAAACTTACAACACACCCGCCTCGAATTCTAAATGTAGTGTATGCCACGTTTTTAGAAGTCTCGATGCAAAGATGGTCATTAAGAAAAATTCGAAGAAAGACGAATTTAGAAAGAATTCGGGCAGATGTGCAGTAAAATTCGAACGTGTATAAAATCTAGTTTGTGTTGACCATATAACGAAAATTGACGCTCAAGTCAAATGAGTTATTTATGATGAGAATAACTTAATAATATTGCAAACTCGCCCGTAGGTCAGTTGCATATAAATATGAATTGACATTTCATTTAATTTTTTAAGTAATTATCGTGAAGAAATGTTGATTAAAGATGATTGATGATGAATTACATTGACTGTAAATAAAAATGTACATATTTTCTAAAACTTGGAAGTATATTTATTGTGTAAACAGTCACTTGTGAAAATAATGCGGAGAAAAGTTCATTACATTTGTCTATAAGTGCAAGTTGATTTACATAAATTTTCTTCATCACCGTCAAATCTTCCCTTTTTGAGGGTAATGCCTACATTAGATACAATGATCAGATATGGACCTGAACCCTACCTCACGTTGACTGCTGTTCAAATGAACACTGGACACATAGCCAGGTAGTTATATTATACATAAAGCAAATTTTTTATAAACTAATCTTAAAGCTAGGAGGAAACTTAATGAAGATTAAAATTAATACAAAATTAAACATCCAAAAATTATTTTAAACAATTGTAGCCATTTATTATGGGTAGCTTATTGTAGTAAGCTTTTGAAGCTTCATAAAGTCTCCGTCATATCTTTAAATCCCATTATTCAATATCCGGAAGAGGCAAGAGAAGAAAAATCGGAATACAACTTCCCCCTATTGATATTACGGGAAACACTCTTTAATAGGAAGGGTTTCGCGCGACACAACACTCTAAGTAACGCAAATTGAAAGTGACAGTCCCACATAACGCTTCTAATGAATATAAATAGCTTTTGAATGGCTTTCGGAGGCATCAAAAGACTTTGGCATCTGCTTTGTAGACAGTCTTTAGAAATCGCATGATTCAATGGGACATAATGGATATTTAATGGAAGATTTTGAGTACACTTTTGTTTGGCAGTCTGTCCCAAACTTGGCGCTTAATTGTTCCCCGACTTCGCTCGGATATCTTCGGTGGGCACGCCAGATAGCGAGGATCAGAATCTCGTCGGCGATACTGCACAAAAATTTGAATGATAATTTAGCTCACAAAGATACAGCGGAGATTGTTATGAGCATTTTGGATACATTGAATAACAGAGGAGTAAAAATACCATGGTTTAGGAAAACTTCATTTTGAAGTTTCTTGACATAAAAATAATAAATTCCTGTAGTTTACTATTGAGTATTTCATGGGTCATTTCAATTAAGTTCTCGTTTCAGTTAAATTCAAATTAAATTTATTTTATAAAAATGATTATTTAGCTGTACAAAGATGCAGCGGATATTGTTATGAGCATTTTGGATACATTGAATAACAAAGAGGTGACTTAGGAAAAGATTCTAAAGTTTCCATAAAAATAATATATGGTTTAGGTCATTCTAAAATTTCTCGTTTCAGTTAAATTCTAATTTAATTGATTTTTTGAATGATTAGTTTTTGGATCCATTGAAAAATAAAAGATGCCATGGTTTAGGAAAACTTCATTTTGAAGTTTTTTTGTCACAAAAATAATAAATTCGTGTAATGTACTATTGCTTATTGCACATATCACTCGAATTAAGTTCTCGTTTTCAATGAAGCTACTTTTTCTGGAAGCTTACTGAATTCTAATTAAATTGATTTTAAAATTTTAGTTTAACAAATAAAATTTAAGTAATAAAATTAAAAGTTATTTTAATGACCATCCTCTATAATTGAAAGGCTTATATTCTTATCAAGTTTAAGCTAAGAAGAAAAATTATCTGTATAACAAAAATTTTAAGACCATATTATTTTTAGTGAAAAACTCGTTTCAAGAAATAATTGAATTGAATTTACAACCTTTTAATTTCTCTACAAAAGTGACGATTCAGTCTTTTGTTTGTAATGTGAGCTCATCTAACAGAACGCTAAATCTGTAAATTTCTCAATAAGCCTAAAATATGAAATAATCAAACATGGTTTAAATCCACTTAATAAAACATGAATGGATTTTGAATAGTTTCATTTCATTTTTAATCATTATTATTAAATATAAATTAATTTAAAAGTGCATGAAAGAAATCAGTTTTTTTAATGTTAGCAGAAATACCACTTTGTGAAACAATTACAAAAATAAAAAGTCAATAATTAAATAATATTTTTTCAGTGAAAAACTGATAATTATTTTCATCTTACAGAAATATTCGGTTTAAAAAGAAAGTGATTTCTAATAATCAAGAGAACATGAAAGGAAAAAAATAATTATAAGATACGAAAAATTAATTCTGCCTGGTTGGAGACAAAAAAAAAAGTTGTTTACTATTAACCATTTTTAAAATATAAATTTTTAAATACATTAGTCAATATAGACTTTCTTATGTTATTTGGTATTATCTAAAATTTAGACAGCGTTTAAAGGATAATGTGATATTTTTTAATGCTAATAGAAACATTACTTTATTTTTAATATGCAGCATTTAAATTATTTAGGCTACGGGCGACATTTTCAATGAACTAATCTTTCATGAGTTCAAGATGTTGTATCCGGCCTATGGCCTTCTCTACTGTTAAGCATCCAAAACAAACATCCATTACATGCAAACAAACAAACATCCAAAAAAAATAATCACTTTAAAATAGTCATCAAAAAAAAATAAAAGGATAATGTGCTTTTTTTTTTTTTTAATATTAATATAAACGTAACATAATATAATTGTTTTATTATAGAAAGGTTTTCAGTTCTATTATTATTTTAAAAAATGTAAAAAAGTATTTATTTTAAATAATTGTTTTCAGATATAGAGAATTCATACTTTCTTGAAAATTCAATTACTTTTGCGTTAATTAACATTTATTTTCAGCTTCCTTTCCATTTTGAAAAAAAAATGTAAATTGCTGATAGTTTTATTTATTTATTTATTTTTTTAAATGTACCAAAAATAAGATTTAGTTTTACTTAGTATTTTTTATACTTTTCATGAGCAATATTCCATTTTTTTAAATTTATAATGTCAGTGCAAATATTTATAGTAAATACTATCCAATTTTATAATAGAGTTAACACACAAATTTGCAGAAGAAGAAAAAACGTTATAAAGGCTATCGCAATTAATACTAACAATATGTAATACATTATGTATTTAACTGCATTTGTACTAGATATGTTTTAATTTTCTCTTAAAAGATTTTAGACGAAATATATAAACCAGAAAAAATTAATTAAAAAAATGATAGTGCTAAATATTTTACTATTATCATTTTACCAGTTAATGGTTTATGAAAATATAATTGATTTCGTACCTATAAAAAATATTTTAAATGAAATTTAAGTACACTTTAGAATATTTTCAAATAAAACATTGATTGGCCATTTTTTGTGTATAGATGTTTAGAGGTGAGTGAAGAAGAATGTAACACCATTTTGTATTTACTAATTACACAGTGGAATATCGATTTAAATGAAAGAATATATTATGATTTTGAGGCGAGCAGTAAAGATGGTATTGCAAACTGATTTTATCCAGTAAGATCATGAAAACTAAAAGAATGAAGGTTTTACCTGAAAGTCGGAGTTTTATTAAACATTTTAATAATATTGTTTGATTAGGAACTAAACTATTTTTAAACTATTAAGTTAGCACTAAACCATTTTTTGAGAAATCAAAGCAACCTATTGGATAGCATGATGATTGTTAACCAACAATATATGAAAATTCATATTACTCACAAACAAATGAAAATGAGGTTCATCACTCAATATGTACCAAGGTCACTGCGCATATGAATCTGTTGCAAATTGTGAACATCAAAAAGGAGTCCTAGCGAGTTTTTGCATCTCATTCACACAGTATTCGAAATCCAGTGAATTTATAAGGATTAAATTTCACCCTTTTATACATCATTTTCCATATTGTAATATGTGACATATCCAGTGTTCTAAACACTGACAGAACACTGATTTTTCTATCTATTGATTCTGGATTCTTTTTGATATTCTCGCATTTTAGGTTTTGGAAGCATTTTTACTTTTTGGAAGTGATTTTTCTTTAACCAAGAATATTTTGTATTGAATTTCTACAAGAGGCATCTTTCATCATGAATTTTTACTAGAAGAAACTTTCATGATGGATTTTCTCTAGAAGAATCTTTGATGAGGAATTTTCACTAGAAGAGTCTTTCATCATTAATTTTCATTAGAAAAATCTTTCACGATAAATTTTCACTAGAAGAATTTTTCATCATTAATTTTCATTAGAAGAATCTTTCATCATAAATTTTCATTAGAAGAATCTTTCATAGAAAAATCTTTCAATGAATTTTTCAAGAATCTTGTCAATAATAAAAACAATTATCGCAACAAAGTATGAACGCATATTTTGTTATGGAATGAACAATGACTAATAGTTGAAATTACAGTTGAAAACATTTTCATAATCCACATCCACATAACTTTTTCTGTACAAGACATTGCACTTGTTTAATCACAAATGCAACTGCTAAGAAAAATTCCATTAAATATTTGTCAAATGTAAAATATTCTTAATTAATATGTGTGTATATTTTACTGTCATACATGAGTAGCCTGATTTATATTTGCCCATAAGGTTTAAATTTTAAACTATTTCTTCTTTAATAGATTCTTCAAATTTTAAATTATTATTAATTTATGGCCGTGTTGTATATTATTATTTAGATTTTTATAAGAAATCCTTATTGCGTATCAATTTTACATGTATAAACAAAATATTTAGAAATGTGTTCAAAATCAATCATTCTTTTCTCCATATAAGAAAACTTTGCAAAACGAAATATATTTTCCATAAAACGGAAAATAATTGATTCCAATATTTTCTTTTCTCAAAAATGTTGTATGCATTTCAACAAAATGTTACAGCTTAATTTCTTCACAAAAATTCTTACTTTAAAAAAAAATCCGGCAGCGTTGAAACAATTTGAAATCGGAAATGGAACACAGAATGATTTAGCAAGAGAATTTGTTCCATCAATTTCTGTAAATAGAAAACTTGATCGAAACACCACGAGACTGAAGACTTAGTTATTTTGTTTCTAAAAAGCATTGTTTTCTTCTTCTTCAAAATACCCGCACATCAGTATTCATGAATAAATGCAAATTTTCTTCCAAAATGGGATCCACAGATAGCATTTTTATGCGCATATTTCCAAATATTACGGAAAAAAGGAAGTACAAATATTTTATGGGATTGCAAAATAAAAGTTTTTTGAATGTAATTTTATAATCATATATTTAAGGTTTGTGAAACATTTTCTATTCATAAGAAAGCTTTTTAAATAAATTTAAATACATTACATACTTTTAGTAGAAATATTTACGAAAAATAATTGATAATAATTTGTATCCAATTTTCGTACAAGAAAAAGATTTGTTTTTATGTTGCAGTATACACTTTTTTCTAAAATTAATTTTAGTTGTTAGCTATATGCATCTCTTTAGTTAATTATTAAATCCTTATTCATGTTTTAAAAATATGCAAATTAATTGCTGTTAATTAGAATACTTTTAAAAATTTGATTAACATGCAAGATGTTAAGCAACTATTCTAATAAATCCAAAAACACTTTCAGTTTCCTTTTTAGTAGGCTTTAAAAATTGTTATTTGCATAATGAATTGAGTGATAACAACCTTAATATTAATCTTAAAAAATAATAATGCATTTAAAGTAATAAAATTACAAGTAAATTATATTTTACGTTGTAATTATGTTCTAGAACATTAAAATTTTTAATAAAACTTAAAGATAAAATGTATAATGTACATCAGCCTTACTTCCACGCTCATGATGTGTTCAAATTACATTCTATATTATGTGATTGCTATCCAATTATTTTTTATTTATTCAGTTACAATATTAATGCAAATAATATATGAATTATTTTATCATAAATCTGAAAGTCTTCTTCATTATTTGTTGTTCGTGGTTATATAATCTTAAAAAAGGCGTGTGACATCTTACTTTTCAGTGATATAACTTTTTTTTTTTTTTTTTTTTTTTTTTGATTAAAAATATTGAAATTTTAGGAGACAATTTGTACATAATAAAAAAAAAAAAGACAAAGGGCATTATAAACTTTTTAAAAATAAATTAGTACCCATTTTTAATTTTATAATTTTCATTCTTGCTTCCCTAAAGTTATTAAAATAAAACAAATGTTTTTGTTTTTATTAATCATGCTGTTTTAATATATTTATAGTATAGAAAAAAATCTTATTGAATCAATACAGATTTAATTTTTAAAACGAGAAATTTTTCTGCTAATATTTTTAAAAAAAATACATATAAAAATAACCACATGATCAATATATAAAACAAATCATTCTTAAATTCATATATCATGGACAAATTATTACGAAATCAAGTTCTACCAATCAGGTTTATCACAGCCAAGTATTTTCGACAACATGTTGTAAGCATGTAGTTTAGATTGCTCATTTTTGCTCAATTTGATCGTCGTTTACCTTGGTTATTGCGGGTGTAATATGTTTCTTTCGGCAGTTGATTTCCAAAGAATATCAATTTTTCTGGATTACGTTAAAATGAGGTTAAGCACCTGATCCATGAATAACAGTTGATGATCGGAGATGCAGTTTAGCCAGGGACGTACCATTAATATTATGATAGGCAGATTTCTCAAAATAACCTCTCCATCAAAACGTTCAGTTCTGATAAATAACAGCGTGGCTGTCTATGACATGGATATCGTCTACAACGCTTTTCCGAGTATTGACTTGTATAATGATCCAATGCCTGTCGTATAAATACACCACTAAACTGCCATGGTCTCTGAATACATCCCAGATTGTATACCTCACCAAGTATCTTATTAACGTGATAACGTACCTAATTCATATGCAACATGAGTGGAATTAGTTGGTCAGTACTACACATTCTGATCTGTGCTGCAGATGATTTGAATATATTTTGTTTCTACTATTGTCGGTTGAGGAGGATTCAGGGTATTCAACTGAATAACTCAATGCAATACAGCTTCTGGTACTCGTAGAAGTTCGGAAACAGACAGACCTAATAAAACATTATTCTGCACTTTACCACAAAGGAATATGCTTTGGAAGCAATTATCAGCAACATTGTGTACTTCAAATGTTACTACTTATTTCGTATAGTAACGTATTTCTTACAGAAATGCATGTCCTAGCATTATTTGTTCCGTATTACAGTCATTGATTATTAATTGTAATTATAGAAGTTGAAATTACATCTTATAACATCAACAAGAATGTCTGCAGCATTGTGGCCATGTTCGTGGTAAAACATTATGGTATCCCTTAGCCAGTCAGCGATGTTTAATTTATAAGCCATTTCACCTTAACGAAGGAATACTGAATGCTAATTTCAAAGTTAATCAACATAACCGAAATTCATCTTTGATGAATTCTTCATTCTTCTACCCCGCTTCTCTTCTCGGTATGTTTTTCTTTCCGAAAGATATGCCTCTTTTTGATTCTCAAACGAGAAGTGCATAATATGGAAGTATTTTTAAAGTGCGGCTCATGGTAAATGCTGATTTTGTAATACATTGATAGGAGTGCATATTTTATTGTATTGTTATAAATATTAAATGATATTGTGTATAATTGCTGTCGATAAAAAATAATTAACGTTTTATTTTTTTAAATTTGTTTCGTATTATACAATGTTTCACAT
This sequence comes from Caerostris darwini, assembly GCA_021605075.1. Lineage (NCBI taxonomy): Eukaryota > Metazoa > Arthropoda > Arachnida > Araneae > Araneidae > Caerostris > Caerostris darwini. The sequence continues at coordinate 24,418 of BPLQ01006149.1, forward strand.
TTAGAGAAATTTATCTTTTTTTTTCGGATATCCCACCATCAACATACACTGTAATCATTATATAAAATACTCGCCAATCCACAACATTGTATAAGGATGTGTCTGATGGCCGAGTGGCTATCGCTGTAGCACTCTCTCGTACAGGTTTCGGGTTCGATGTTTGTAGTGGTTCGGAATCCAATTTAAACCGTAGGTCCCGGTCTAATATGATCTTAGAGCGTTGCGAGGGTAGCGTTACCCCACGTCCGTAGCCACGTTAAGCAATTCTTCAAGTGTTAAATGAATAACAGCCCTTATTTACGGTATAAAGATAAATGTTTATATTGCCAGCTGCATTAAAAAACAACAACCATGTATAAGGAAACATGAATCAAGTAATTTATCGGGATGGCGTCTTAATAATAGGCAAATGTAAAATGAATATTTTTGTCTTCGTATTAAACCAATAAAAACCTTCGTAGAAACTATTTAAAACATGACGAGTTAAAATTTAAATTATAGCATAAGACAAAATATTCAATCTTTCTTAGCATGTTCATTGTATCATTTCATGTTTTACTAACTAAATTTTTCAATAAGTAAATTTCCTTGTAATTACTTACTAATAATTCATTTTATAAAACAATATATATATAAATTGCATTAAAATTATGGCAATAATACTATACACAATAACATAATACATTTTCTGTAGGTTAATACAATATATTTATTCACCAATATTCAATCATTTACAAATGTTTAACGTTCATTGAAACAGTTAGATGCAATGGTACGTAACGAAGTTTAAGTTAAATGGTTCCTGATAAGACAGTATTGATTTTCTTCCCTTTTCAGAAATTTCCCTCCGAAGTCCAGCATTTATCACGCCATTTATCACAACTCCCCCCTCACTAAATGAATAAAGGGCTCCCCAGAAATCCAGTGTAACCACCCAATGCTTAGACAGCGGAGTCAGATCCAGAACTCATCTGATTTATGCAAGAGTAATGATATAAGCAAACCGAGAGCTTTTCACCTCGTTCAATCTGCGGATCTGGTTAAAATTCCCACAGCGTGCTCGCCGGGCGGTTAGCAGTTAATACTTAAAACGATCTCCACACTTTGGAATTCTCGTGTTTGTCCAGTTATCAGGACTTAAGCGCGGTTGGTTACCGGATTGGAAAAGGCTTTGAAAGCGGATGAAAGCGATTTTGCAAAGTATGGCAGAGAAGCATAGGTTTGCAAAATGTGATTGAAAATATTTGTTGTGTTATATCATTGAAAAATACATACTTAGCATAGGAACTAATTTAGTATAGTTATTTCTTTCTAGGCACATGCAATTAATTCATTAATGTATTAAAAATCATAAAAGGTTTAACTTAAAAATACAAGGTGTGGACATGATAATTTTTTAGAATGGAATATTTATCCGTTAGGCTCAATATGATGAATAAACTTCCGAACAAATGTGCGTTAAACTATTCAAAAAGAAAATTACACATACAATAAAAAATAACTAAATTTTATTCGAGTTTTTATAAATATATTATAAAATGCTTGTATATAAAAGGAAATGTAAAACAATTCACTCTCCTGTTTAAAGACAACGCAATTCAATCATATAATGTGACCACCTGTCGAAAGCCAGAATAACCACTTTTGGCAGATCGGACCGCTGTGAGACGTGCAGGAAGAGAGTCAATTATGTTTCTGAAGGTGTTCAATGGGATGTTGAGCCATGCCGACTCCAGTGCCGTGGCCAGCTGCGCTAGATTATTCTGTTGAGGATCCATGGCGTGAACAACCAGATCGAGGTGGTCCCACAGATTCTCGATTCGGTTTAAATCCGGGTGAGTTTGCTGGCCAGGGGAGTACGGTAAACTCATCCTGGTGCTCTTAGAACCACGCACATACACTGCGAGCTGTATGACACCTCGCATTGTCCTGCTGGTAGATGCCATCATTCTAAGAAAAAACATTTTGTATGTAGGGGTGATTATGGTCCGCTAGGACAGATGCATACTTATGCTGATTCATCGTGTCTTCCACAATGATGAGTGCACCCAGTGAATGCCAGGAAAACATTTACCAAACCATACTGATCCCTCCTCCTGCTTGGATCCTTCCGGCAATTGTTGCAGGGTGTTTGCTTTCATATATTTCACACCGTATACACCAACGTCCATCTGTCCGATGGAGCACAAAACGTGATTCATCGGAAACAGCCACCTGTCGGCACTTTGTGGATGTCCAGTTTCGGTACTGGCTTGCAAATTCCAGCCTTCGTCGCCGATGAACAGCATTCAGCTTAGGTGCATTAACCAGGCGTCTGCTGCGGAGGCTCATGCGCAGCAACGTTCGCTGAACCGTTGTTGAGGATACACTCTTGGTAGCCCCTTGGTTCATCTGGGTGGTCAGTTGCTCAACAGTTGCACGTCTATTCGCCCGAACGTAGCCTTCCCGTAGATAACCCGTAGCCTTCGTTCGCCTCTGTCATCTATAGCCCGTGGTGCACTACATGTGTCACGCCTCTGATTTTGGATAGTGCCATTTTGTCATGCACGGTATACTTTTACCACGGTGGCACGCGAACAGTTCAAAATTAGCCGTTTCCGAAATGCTTCCACCCTAGAACCAAAAGCTAATAATCATGCCTTTTTGGACGTCGGATAAATAGCTACGTTTCTGCAATACGCCAAAGATTTTTTTCCGATGCCCTAGGAGATCCTTTATATACACTCCACTGCAATGTGCTGCCACTTGCCTTTTGTGATTGGTTATTTCACGTTGACTTCGAAAGTAGGTGGTGGTCACATTAATGTGACTGGACTGTGTATAATATTATACTTTTCAGGCAAAAGAGAAAATTCGTCATTTTTTAAGATGAAAATCAATTTAATAAAGTGCAATTAACGGAAAGCAGTATTGTGGATCAGTGATTGATTGAGTCAGAGAGATTAATAAGAAATGAATGATACATTCTGTACCATTCCTAAAAATTATTGAATTGTATTTGAATAATGAAATTGTGATGATATTTCCTAAATAATCAACATGATAATATATGTATAATAATATCATAATAATATATAAAATAATAAAAATATTATTAATGAATTAATTCTAACTGCTAGCAGCATTTACATAGAGCATTCAAGCTATGTTTAAATAATTAATTGGATTTGCAATTATGTTCTGATTGATACTGAGCCCTATCAAATTATTTGCGTCCATGAATATATAATATTTAACAGTAATATTAATTACGACTAATTCAATGTACGATTGAATATTTGTAATATAAATATTTATGTTTCTTATCAAAAGTCACATTTATATGATTTGTTAAGCAGTAAATTAAGAAATCGAAACGAGTTAAAAAGGTATTTGTATAAATTAAGAATATAATTTATATAATAAAAAATATTCTGGCATTTATTTTCCATAAATTATATGCATTTAATTTTAAGAGATCTCTTAAATTTTTTAGCAACCCAAAAAATTCTCATATCATTTAAAATCAACATTTGCATATTGTATATATATGATTTTGTTCCTTCTCACTGTAACGTTTCAAAAACTTGGATTTTTTTAAATCTTTATCAAAGCATATTAATGTTTTTATTTAAAAAAAATAGATGTCTCACTACAATTATAAAATGAGTGAGTAAATATAGGATGTTTGATTTCAGACTAGACAGTTCATTTCTTTATTCTTTTCAATACAAGATTTTAAAATTTCATTTTCAATATTTCTTCATATACGTGATTTCTAAAAGCTTATCTTAATATACATATTGAATATCAAATAGCTCAAATATATATATATATATATACTTTACAAATATAAATTTTATAAAATGTTGTAGAAACGAGATATTTTCTGCGAATAAATTAAAGTTTTTCTCAAGAAAACTAGCCTGAAAAAATTTGCAATTTACATCGCAAACTTATTGTTTGAGGGGCAAAGGCAGGTTTGATTCATGTTGAAATTAAGGAAATATGTCCGTATGATAAACATTTAAGACTACCCTAATTAAGACTCTTATGGTTTTCTTAACTAAACATTTTCTGGTGTCAGCATTTTACACCAGCATGCACTGTTTCTATAGTATTCCAATTGTTTACTCCAATATATTTGTTCGAGGCGTGTAATGTATACCTACCTCCTAGTGGTGCACTTGGCAACGCTCTATACGGTTAACTGATGTACAGTTTTCGGCATGAGCTCTCGCTGCTATCCTAACCGTCGTACGGTTGGACTGCATGTATTGCAGTGGAATGCTGGTGGCTTGTCTCAATAAACAAGTACTGATATATTGAACATCTACATGGCATTGGGATTTTTGTAGAACCAAATTGTTCATTGTGATTTGGCAGAACTAATGAATCGAGCTCATTTCAATTGTTGCTTGCCACTTCATGGTGAATCCTAAACGGCGAGATACTGGCAAGCTAGAGAACTATTTAAGGCTATGACTTCGATCAACTTTGTTGAACTCTTTTGTGTGCATTGTCTACTTTATTTTGTATATTTCCCATATTTGTATTGCCTTGGCATTGGAAATAAAAAAATATATATATTGTTCAAAGCACAAGGGATAAAATGTTCAAACATACACAGAAAAAAATAAATAAAAAATTACTTTTTTTTTCTAAATTTTCATTTGTATTCCATTCAAAAATATCTTGCTGTTTTTTTTTTTTTTCTCATGATAGTAACCTGCAGTGAAATTATATAATGATTTTGCACTTTGAAAGGTATAGTATTGTATAATTACTGCACAATAACTCTCATAGATGACTTGTATCCTATATATTTTTCTGATTAACGATATTTCTTAACTATTTCCATTAGTTTTGCAAGTTTTTTGATTAAGTAACTTTTCACAACAAAGGCGAGGCTTGAATGGCCGAGTGGTGTCTGGCGCTCGGTGGCAGTGCCTCGGATGTTTGCAGTGGTTCAGAATCCCCTTTAAGCCATAGGTCGCGGTCTAATATGACCGTAGAACGTCACAGAACCCAATGGGATTTCTCAACCTCATCATTCCCAAACTGTAAAGGAGCAAATCAGCTTTAGGCAGAGGGATGGGGTGTGGTGTGTAGAATGTAGCCACACTTTAAAAATAACTTTGACTCTAGTACATTTACGTATGTACATTTCTATTTAAAATGTCAATAATTAAATGAATTATTCTCACCTTTATTGCATTCACATTAAATAGAGTTTTCACACGCGTTGTTTAACCACTAACGTAGCAAATATTTCTTCTTTCAACATATTTCCTTAAATTCCTACCATTTTTGGATACATATCAGATCCCACTGATCATTTAATAGTTTTTTAATTAAGTTCAATTTTCTGTAATGTTTGTTAGGTAAGTAACAGTGTGGATAGATACAAAAACAATATTTTTATAATTTTTTACTTAGACTTTCAAAGTAATTATGCAAACAAAATCAGTAACACGATCAATTTTTGTTGTCATGAAAATGGAAGGATCATTTCCGCTTGGGGTTTATTAATGATAGCAACGTATTAGTTGGTAAGCATTTATATTTGTAATTTATAACACTTCGATTAAATTTCATGTTTCAATCTATCTTCTGAAGTATTAAATACTTGATCAACAAATAGGTTCAAATTTTTATTTCTTGTTATTAGTTTTAAAATGTAATAATTGTAGTAATTATTTTTTAAGAAAATATTTCAGAAGTGGGATAATTACCTGAATCAAAATTTGTGCAAAAGAATTTGTAAAAGTATATATGCAATAAATATATGTACTGCTGTTTCAAGGAATAGAAAGGGAAATGATTTCCTTCCTATTTTGATGTTTAAAATATATTTTTTTAATAGAAAAGTATTTCAAACTTTTTAAACTATACTAATAAAAATGTCCTTACGTGGAAAAGGCCGTAAAAGTGATCTCGTAGAATCAACAATTGAAATCGGTAAAACGATCATACCAGATGCCATTACAGTTAATATTAAAAATATAATAATAACAAGTAGTTAATATTATGAATAATTTTTTAAGCAAGTTCTTGAAAAAAATTATTGAGGAAAAATTTTGATAAGGAAAATGAAAAGCTAAGACAGATAGGAATTGAGGGACGGGAAAGCAAAGAAATTGAGGAACGAGAAAAGCATAGAACTTTTGCTTTGGAGAAATTAAACTTCAAAATAAAAATAAAGTTTTGTTCCAAATGCCAACTGAATGTGATATTAACACACCAAAGTAAACAAATCGGTTGGTTTCAGAAATCTCATAAAGAGATTTAGTTCGATGGAAGAAGATGTATCTTCATTTTTAATTTTATTTGAACTGCCGACAAAACGAATCAGTTTAAAAGAAAACAATTTTGTGTATCATTTGCTAGGATTGTTACCCTTTAAAATTATACAATTAATAGCTAGGGAATCTTAAGAAGTAGCTAATGAATATATATTTGTTGAGAGTTTATTTTTAAAGTTATTTAAGTTAAGCCCAGAAAAATTTCGCTAGAAATTTATCAATCATATTAGGGATTCTAAAGGTACGTAGACATATTTAGTTTTCGAAGTAGGTAATTATTTTAACGAATAGTTGAAGGGATAAAAAATTAATAATTTCAATGTTTAAAAAAAAATAATTATAACAAATCAGTTGAAAGAGCAGGCTCCAAATTTTATGTGGAAACATTTTGTTGATACATGGCCTAAATATGTAAATGCGAATAAGTTGGCATGATCATTAGACGAATATGAAAATGATCGATCCGGATGAAAATAAATAATGAAAGCAGAGGAATAAATTTAGAGGTCATGTCAAAGAAATAAAATTGCAACTCTAGTAAATTTGAAAACAGAAATGCTATGATTAGTCTTAAATTTTATGAAAAGAAAATTCGCCTAAATATAATGATAACCATAAAATATTTAATTCACCTATCTGTAATTGAAAGGGTGAACCTAAATATTTACCATGCAACGTTGTTGGTCACATTTCAAAAGATTGCCCAAGTCCTTTAAAGTACAAGGACTTGTGCAATCTTTTGAAATGTGGAATTAAAATTATGCTAATGAAATTAAATATTTTATGGTCTCATAAGCTAAAGCTCTTTAAATATAGCATATGAAAATATTCCTGAATAAAAAAGACCTATGAGACCTTGAATCGTCCGTAACCGTTGACAAGTATTTGAGAAATATTGCAATCACACTGTCTAATGTTTGCTGGATACTGGTGCTTCTTCTTGTTTATTGAAAGAATCGCTTGTAGTAAGTCTATGAATTAGTATGCCTCCTTGTAATAAAGATCTTTATTCCTTTGGGAATCAAATAAAGTTGGGAGAAATAATGGTTGTTTGACGTCCATCAAAATCAACAGGAAAACCTACAAAAACTCAAACAAAATATAGAGTGCACATAATTGTGACTGAGGTCCTCCCCAGAGTTACTTACAGAATGACTCAACTGGAAGAAAAGAAACGAGACAGATTCTTCTATATCACAACAGCACATGTGAGTCAACTCAAGCCATGGCAACTTCATACAGATGATTATGTCTCGGATGATGAGGAACCCCAAGGATCCTCTAATGTTACTCAAGATTATCCGGGTAACGACTTGTGAATCGGCCATAAAGAAATATAAACATTGACCTTGAACCTTTTTGAACAAATTTCTTTGAAATTTGAAGAAACTTATTTGAACAATAGTTACAGAACTTTCACACTTTTATTAATATTTATACATTACTTTCTCTAATCTTCTACATTTTATTAATATCCATAAAATTATCATATGTTTTGTTTGTATTGTATAACAGGTAGTCTGAAAAGTTCGTAGGCTGACACATAGATGGCGCTACTAGTAATAAATCCACATGATTTTTAGTTAGCCCTAACCTTCAAAAGACGCGTGTATGTAAGAGTGATATATATTTTGAGGGCAATGGTTAATCAAGATGCCCGAGAGTTGAATATTTTTTATATACTATGTCATAAATGATAGATGACGCAGCCAGCGCTGATATTTTAGATGAAGCAACTGGCTGAATGAATAACTGTATATGCTGCGGGGGCCAACAGAGTAGAAAAAGAACGTAAACAACGTAAGTTTGAAGGCGACAGCTGTGGCTTTTAAGAGAAATGTTTGTTGATAATAAAATGAAGTATATTATTAGTTTAAAATGTTAAGATGTTAAATCGGTCACATAAAAGAAAGTTAAAACGATCACACATGATGTTTTAAATTATTATTTTTTATATTTTTTTAACAAGTTTATTGAAAAAATTGCGATAAAGAAACACACAAAAAATAACAACTAATCTTATAATAATCTGAGCATGTCTATCACAGTTTTTATTCTCAATTCTGGCAGTGACAGATGATAGTTTGCTCATGTAAAAACATTATTGAACGTATTTTATAGAATTACAAAATAAAATTGGTTCTTGAAATTTAACACATCCCGTTTCACAGCATGCAATTGTCATTTCTTCATTTCTTTGCATTAAAACTATTTATATAATAAGGAATATTCTGTTAAGTATCATTGCATTTCGCTTGAAAACTTCTTGAAAGATATGTTAGGAAATATATTTCATAGAAATGTCTTTAAAAGTAATAGAGTCATACTCAATTAAACCTTCAAAAATACATATTTTCCAAGATGTTCCCATTATATTTGTTACAGTTAAGCTTGCAAACTTATCAAATTTGCTTTAGTTAGAAATCTGGAAACAATATTTTATTGAATATTCTCTCTCACGAATAACAAAAGTTTCTGCGTTGGAAATAGTTTCCGGATTGCTTTTGTATTTTCTTTATAGACCTTAGATTCAGATGTTAAAAAGTCTCGAAGGAATATATGAAGTCAAATGATGTTTGGCCTCTTTAAAACCAAGTCCCAATTGTCACACAGACAACGATATTTATGCAAAATTATGAAAAAAAAAATTGCACAAAACTTATGGAATCGGTAAATTATTACTAAAGAAGAATGTATCAACTTTAGCATAAAAAGGCAACACTTCAGGATTTCATCTGTAAAGGTGTTGGTTTATTTGGCTTCCGTAAGAAAGAAGTGTTAATTTTCAAACCAGTAAAATCACTTAGAACTTCTATCAATATCATAGTAATGTGTAAATAAGGCATTAGGGTTCATGGGTCCTCGTGTTATTATATCTTTCATTGGTATAAAAAAAAACATGCAGTGTGTTTCATCTGAGTAAAATATATTTACCCTATCTTTAGATTTCCAATCCTTTCTTTGACATAATCTTAACAAATTTTGCGATTTCTTTGAAAATTAGCCTTCCACAATATCATGCAACAAAAATTGTTTGCAATTTATTACTACTATGTTCTACCTTCATATGTATACAGTAGAGTCACTTTTTTACAATACATTCCAACAGAGATTATGCCAATAACAGACTTATCACATTTTTACATATATTTTGAAGATTATCTTCGTTTTGATGCGAACTGTGAGTTATGTTTCGTTCTTTCAAACACTCTTGAAATTGTAACTTCCAAGAACTTATTGAGTATTGGGGGCTTATTAATCTGACTATTTCTTATTTAACAATAAATGTATTTTACATATGTGTTGTTTTCACTATTTTGCTTCATTTTTTAAAGATCAACGTACTCATAATATTTGTACCAGCATTTTAATTACTATTACTTATGTCCTAGACAATTTTGGCATTGTTACTTCTCTAACTCATATATGAATAAATATTAAAGGATTTTTATTTAATTTATTGGTGAGCATATATCCTAATGATATAAAGAGATTTAAAGAACCTGAAATAATTGTAATTTTAAATATAATGCTGGTATTTATAAAATTAATTAACAAATATTAATTAGTATTTAAATATAAACGCCTCAGGCTTTCATATTTAATTTTTATAGGCATACTAATTGTGTAGTCCATAAATACCCAAATACACTCTTAAGTCATCATGCGTAAAGGAGTTAATTAAGTGAGTTGTTTTAGTAGCTTGCATTAGCAACATAACGCTCTAATTCCATGTTACTACAACAAAAGTTAGCAAGCACGTAACGGCCTAAAAAGTTAAAAAATGCTGAAGCTGCATGGTGTCGAAGTACTTAACACATACACCAAAGTATGTGCCCACCCTGAATTGTAATTCAGAGTGCATAGCTGTAAATATTCCACTAAAATGGGTTTTGGAAGAAGAAATGCTTTGGCATAGTCCCAAGCATTGCACTTTAGGTATGATTTATTGCTACACCGGCGTAAAATAAGATGAGTATATTTTCTTTTCTTCTCAGAATCCTATTTTACCACTGTATTAAAGTATCAAATATACAGAATCAAATTTTTTTTGTTCCCTTTCTACTGAAGATTTAAATCAGGCGGGTTGTAAACAGAAAGTTCTCCGTAGCTGACCGTACCCTTGCCAAGAATGGTTATATTTTTTCATGATTTTTATCGCTGGCAAGTAAATTTTCTTTATGCGAGTAAAACCCTTTTTTTGTGACTTTTTTACAGGGCTTTTTTATAGAGTTATTATTTTTCATATCGATTGCACATCCCAAAATAAATGTCTTCTTACCTTACGGTAGGAATTTCGAATGCATTTAAATCGTTTAACAAAAATTTAATTTACTCTTAGCATAATAATAGTTATACAATAAAGAATATTGAATGCAAGGTTATGAAGATTATTTTTTTGAACAAAACACTTTACAAACGAACTGCAGTATTTTATTGGGTACAGTGGGCCATTAATATAATTTGCTTTACGTCATTTTAAAATCCTGGATATATAACATATTATAATAGTTATCAATATTCAATGAAAAAAATGTCAAGATTTAAACGAAATAAAAATACAAATTTACAAATATATGCAAATATAATTTTGTAAAAATCTTTTTTACAAAAAGAAATCCATTAAAGTTCATATTTAATGAGGGCTTTAAATTTCTATATTTTCTCATTTTAAAAATTAGGGTGAAAACTGGGAATTAAATTATCATAAGAAAATACAAAACACTTGCCAATAATACTTTATCCGTTCATGGATTTTAAACTAAAATATTCTCTAACGTAAAGTTTAGAATTGACATTACTATTATTCACCCTACATTTCCATCTGAAAACCATTTTTATTGAAGAAAATAGAAATTATACCAAAATCATTCATATTAACATTCGAAACATACACAGTAATTCACCAGATGATTCTTAATTAATATTTGAATCATATTTATATAATAAAATTAACAAAAATCGGCTTCTAATTCCACCAAAAGGAACAATTAAAACTAGTCCATAATATATTTCTAAAAACTCTAGACTCCTGTTATATCTTCAAAAAAATCTTCTATAATCACTCAACACAGCGGCCAAAGGATCTCAAAGGTCTTTGTGATGCTGTTTGATGATCGGTGTGCTTTCAGAATCAGCTCTGTCAATCTTTGTATAATAAAGTTCAAACTACTGCTACTACATCACATCACATCACCGTGGGTAGGGCTGAGTTGCCCTTGTACACAATGGAAATGATGTGGGTGAACCCGAAACCTTCGACATCGAGTGCTAGACACTCGGCCATTCACGATCTAAGAAAGTTCAAACACTTACACGAACTTACATTTCACTTACAAACAATTATTTAACACTTATCCTCTTCTCCTGATTT
>BPLQ01006151.1:0-77661 GCA_021605075.1 Caerostris darwini
CTCAACAATCAACATATCAACAAAATACCGTAAATATATTCAGATGAGATTTAAACGATAAAAATAAAATATAATTCAGTTCAGAGACTGTTAGATTAAACAAAATTAAGCAAAAGTAGATAAACAATTAAAATTCAAAAAGGAAATAAAAGTTATTGAGCCAAGTTAAAATAGAAAACTATTTAAAGTACTGAAAATTTATTATGATTTTGCCTTCACATACCATTGAGTAGATGAACGCTTCGCGTTGAGGCACCCGACGTCTTTATTCAACAATGATGATGATGAGTAAACCATGTTTTTTTTCAATACAACTCAACTCGAGTAATTTTTTAACTTTCTGCCCTTAAGTGAAAAACGTGATTATTACCGGCAAGAAAAGTAATTTTTCTTTTTCTGAAAAGAAAACAAAGAATAATAAATATTAAATTTATGAAATCAATCATGTCTATATCAGCTTTCAGAACAGGTTTATCTCGAATTTTTTCTAGTAAACGAATAGTTTTTTCTAATCTTTCTCACAAGACATCATTTTCTACAATTCAGAAAAGTTCTCAAACAAATGCAAGATCTTTATGCTTCTTGAGTCGAAATAGTAATTGTAATTCTTATAGTGAACTTTTATTTCCTGCCACTTACAATAGCAGCCGTGGAGCACATTCACGAGGTAAAATTTATGTATATTTTTTTATTGGATGATGCAATAATTTTTTGTAGTTAGGATATTATTTGCTTGGGTTGTTTTGCTATTTACCGACTACGTCGTATAATTCACTTGCAAAACTTTCCAATAGTATGCTGCAGTTAAAATTAAAAGAAGTATTTTATATTTTCTAAAGACTGATGAAGGAAAATTCATTTGTTCAGTTTTAGATTATCATTTTATTTCATCAAGTTAGCGCCGAACAACTTATCTTAATAATTAAATGCCTTCTCTAAATAAAATGCAACTCTTTAATGACATTTCTGCTAATTTGTGGGCAAAAAATTTTTTTTGTTAAGTCTTGTATTAAAAAAATGCTGGCATGGCCATTAAGTTTTTATGATATTCTTTTCCCACTAAAATTAAAATGCTAATTGTGGAATGATTTTCGAAAATGAAAAGAATTTCTGATAAATACCTCTCTGTTTACCTTAGAGTTAAAAAAATGTAAAAGTAGCTGAAAATTATAATTATCGGTGACTTTATTTTTAATCTCAGATTTTTTTTCTTCCCACTGGCACAAAAAAATTGAAAAGTTTTAGAATAATCAATAAATATCTCCAGGTTGTCTTCTAAGGCTTAAATTTGACAATAAGCATATATATTCTCATTTTTAATTAAGTGGATATAAAAGATTTGATTTTTTACAGGTATAAAAAGGTATTTCCTTAGTCTTAAAATAGCCATTTGATTGCACTAAGATAATTTGCATTTTAAAAAATGATATAAATTTTGCATTAAGTTCAGAGGAGGCTAAAAGAAATCTGTCCAATGCAATTGCTTCTGGTTAGGAGATTGTTTTTCAGTGAATTCCCAGCCATTGCGGGGTGCCTGGAAATGAAAAGGCCGACTTCTTGGCCAAAAAGTTACCACAACCACAATTTCCTTTATCCTTTCATCAATTTAGTTTTGTGGTAAAGAAGAAAATAAACAGACCCTTAAAACAAACATTCATGTCATCATACACAAGAAAGGTATAGAATGATGAGAAAAGGGAATTCTGAACTGAGGGAAATGTATTTGGTATCATTCTTTTGGTGTTGAAAAAAATTAACCAATTCCCAGTGTTTCCTTATTTACAATTTAGCCAGTTTTATTACAGCTTAATTTCAATGATCCGAAATTTAAAAAAATATTTACTTTATTTGTAAATTCGGCAATAGTTGAATCTTCAGAATTGGGCATAATTTTATAGAAGATTTGAAGTTATTTTTATGTAAAGTAATATAGGAATTATTTTACTAATATATGAAAGAGTTCCTAATTACAATATTTGAATTAAAACAGTTGTAATGGCATAAGTTGATAATTTTTTTTAACTATCTGAGATTGAGTATGATTTTAACTAAAGCATGAGATGAAGTGTGAACATAATAAAATGTTAAAGACTAATTGTAACTACTTTTTTTATCATATTAATTTGCCGTTTTTTATTTCAGGGGCAGAGGAATTATCTTCATACTTAAAAGAGGAAATTCAGAGTGAAAAGCAAAATGAAAGAAAAGTTAGTGATGAACTGAGAGGTTTTGTATTTACAGCATCAGAAGCTGATGTGAAATTACAAAAGAAAGATGGAAATGAAACGTAATTCTGATTTTTAAATTCAGACATTTAGTATATAATCAGACATTATGTAGGAGATCTAAGGTATTGGGTCTCCATATGTTTTGGTTTTTTGTTTCTAATCTTTCTGCCCATTCCCCCCCCCTCATGCTTTCTATGGTTTTAAATCCCCTCAACTCTTCCCCACTAGGGTTCCTGCCCTCTGAAGGGTTTTGTATTTCTTCTGCTAATTAAAATCTGGAAATGCTTTTTTTAGAATATTTTTAATTTTAATTAGTTAGTCTCTGTACCCCTACCCTCCAAATTTTTCACTGGATTTACATATATTTTTACATATAAATTTTAATTTTTTAAATTCTATTGTTATTGAAATTTAATACTATTTTTATTATTTGGAATACAGAATTTTATATTTAAATAATAATATATTTATTTATATAATTTTTATAGTAATACATTACATAATACACAAAATTTATTTAATACGGTGATTTCCGTTTTGGCAAAGAGGATTAAAATTTTTATTTACTCTACAGGGAGAACATAAAAATTACAAATCTTTGATCGGCATAAGTTATTCAATGCCTCATATCATTGGCTATACCAATTTACGAGTAGCACTTTCATTTATAACTGTTGGTTCTTGACATTTTGGACAAAGAGAGAATAGTGTTAGTATTAAGACCACTTTTTGCATAAAATTAATTGGTGGGACCTTCGCTTTTAAGATGGGTCCCTACGAAAGGACCAAAAAATTAATTAAAGAAGGATACAGTATTTTTAAAAGCCCTACTGCACTGTTTAACTGAAAAATTTTAAATGGTCAAGTTTGAAGAAGACAATAAAATGAACAATTTACTCCCCCCCCTCCATATTCATTTAACCCATAGGGTCAGGGTTGGAGAAGAAACCAGTTTTGCTTAGTTATAGGGATAAGGAGAGTCACTTTCGACAATGATTGTTGCCCTTTGCTAACGCGTGAAACCAGGGGGACCTATTACCTTAGAATCTCCCATTGTTTGCCTATCATTTAAAGAATTTTATATTGTATAATTTTTAATGCATGCATGTTATTTATGAAAATCAAAATACAGAAGCTGAGAAGATTATGTTGAATGGAATTATTGTTCTTTTTGAATAGTAAATACAATTTCAAAGCTTTATTTACATTTGCCATTAAAGGCAAGAGTGAGCTTCTAAAATATTTAAAATGTTGTTAAGTATATATATATAAATATATTAAACCTTTTTTAAATATTAATTTTATATAAATTAATATTTGTAAATATAGCTAAAGAATCTGTTTCTTTAAAGGATGTTACTGGATGGAATCAGTTACTTTAAATATAGCTAAATCTTGTTTTCATTAAACAAGGGTCAATTAAAATCATAAACTGACCTATATAAAAGCCTATAAAGCCTAGCTGTGTGGATGTTTTCCTAATGTTACCATACATCTTAATTAATGTTTTCCTTATATGATTGTGGTATAATTATGTGTGAATTTTTACATATGTATCCTAAAGTTATAAGGTGAATTTGAGGCTGGATATAGACTGAATTCTGTGAATTGCAAATTAATAAGCTACTATATAAGTCATTTGAAGTGAAAATGGATTGAATGTACGGCCATTGGCTATTCCTTCTAATGCTGAGCATTTTGATCCTTACTTCAATGCTAAATATGAGAGAGTATATGTACCTGAATCTCTTCATATGATAAGTGAATTTTGAAAAGTCATGCATTACAAAAAATGTATTAAAAAGATTGAGTGACTACTATTAGTTTTTTGACATGAATGTAAAAGCTTTTATTTCTTGTGAACCCTTGTGGCTTTGTCAGTTGAAATAAGATTAGAATTCTTCAAATTCTTTAATTTTTTTTGAATTATACTTTTTTACTAATTTAGATTTATAGTTCATCATGCAAAGGTTTAATAACAATCATCTAAAATAATTCTTTATATCTGAATTTAAATTAAAAAATTCAGCTAAATATGTTTTAATGTACAAAAAGTGAACTGTTTATTAAAAATATTATAATAATTCAAAAAATTTTAAAACCCAAGAATTTTGAGAAATAATGACTTATATAAATACTTATAAAAGAAAAGAAAAAAAAAAAAAAATAGGTCCATGGAATAATCTGTAATTTTTAGCTATATTTAATCAATGTTAAAATTAGCTCACCAAGTACTAAAAATGATTGGCTTTAGTATTGAACTGCTACGCATATATTGACCTAACCATTCTTTCAAGGGCAAAAAAGACATTCTGGTATTGGTTCATTTCAGTAATATTCATGTTAAAATTATCAATTGTCGTATTTGGTGGTCTAAAAGTCAATTGTAAATGAAAGTAGAAAGCAGTACTCTTTAATGTGAATGTAATATTTAAATGCAAATTTATAAATACTGAAATTGAATTTTATATTTTTTATTCTCGTTTTAGCATTACAATCACAGCAAATGTCAATGACTCTGTTGATGCAGAAGATTCTGTACAAGATCCTAACGTTGAGCCAACTGAAACTAAGGTAAATCAAATTATTCATTATGAATTAATGCTAAATTTTTAATTTTTCAATGAACAGAAGATTAAAACAGATTGTTTGCAGATGCTGTCTAAACCCGATTTTACTGTTGAAATTACTAAAGGCCATAGAATCATATCTTTCCACTGCACTTTTAACCAGACATTGCCTGAAGACCAGCCAGGTGATGAACCTTACAGTAAGTAGCTGAAAAATTCCATTGATCTACAAGATATTGCTAAATGAATAATATATTTTATGTGGCTGTCTTTTCAAGCTGTAAATATAATCAAGACAGTATATTAAAAATGTACACATTCATATATGTATTAAAATATATATAGTTTTATTTGTTTAGGAATTAGGGTGCATTTCCTTTAGGTGTGTAGAGATTTCACAACCCATGGATTTTTACCTTATGTTTTTCTCACTTCCTCATTTTATTTCCCAGGAAAAGGATCTCGGGGATTGTGTTAAGAATATAAATATGTTTTAAAAAATAAAATATAAGAATTTTTTTTTTTTATCAAGGAATAATCATTTTAAAAAGAATTGTTTAAGTCTTTGGAAAATCAAATTTAGAATATAAGAACAAAATGTATAACAGAAATCTTAAAAAATATAGAATTCCAAACAATTTTATTAAAAAAATTTTTTTTGAAAGAAATTGAAAAGAAAATATTATAGGTTTCAGGGGAAATATCGAAAATTGAAAATGGTCAGAGACACAAAATTGAAAGTAGGCCTGGACATGAAAAACCCACCTTTTCACATATTTTTATTCAAACATACCTTTTCACAACACATATTTTATAGATAAAAAGGGATTGTTTAAAAAAAATTAAGATTTTAAAAAATATATAACAGTTTTTCTGAGTAATGCATGTACTTTTATAAAGATAGACTTACAGTCTATTTAATTAATGTAAAGAATGGCCTATAGATTTCTGCTCAATAAATCTGATGAAACATTTAGATTAATTTATATTATAACTATTGAAATGTTGCTTTTACAACATTTATTCTACCTTTTTTTTTTACCTACGTTTTCTGTATTTTTTTATTCATATTTGTTTAAAAAAAGGTGACAGTACCAGAATTTTTTACTTTATTGTTGACTGTCTTTTTGTAATGAATCTAAATTTTGTTTTAGATAGTTTAAGGAAAAGCAATATTCAACTAGTATCGAACCTTACATATTATAGAGATTTAAGTTTTCTTAACAACTTTAATTTACTTTTTAATTTTTGTTACAGCATTTGATTAAGTAAATATTTGACTTAAAAACTATTATTATTAAAAAATAAACATTGCATTTTTATACCATCTATTGTAAAAAAAATGGTACAAATAGATTTTTTTTCTAATGCTTAATATAACTTTGTTTAAAAGCTTTCTGTTAAATGAAAACCTCAAGTATACGTTAACTACTGAAAGCTTGTGTAAAAGGCATTGCTTTGCACTTTTGAAAACATGTAAAAGATTAAAAGAAAAATATGAATTGCATGTTTATCATGGCTCAGATAGTAACTTATGTGC
The DNA here is from genome assembly GCA_021605075.1 of Caerostris darwini. Taxonomy (NCBI): domain Eukaryota; kingdom Metazoa; phylum Arthropoda; class Arachnida; order Araneae; family Araneidae; genus Caerostris; species Caerostris darwini. Next base: position 6,339 of record BPLQ01006151.1, read on the forward strand.
ATAGGGTTGTATATTTTGGTTCATGTGATGCCTATTTTATTATGTATTATGCACCATACAGCTACTTTTCTCTTATAAATCTACCATAATGCGATGTTGCTTATGCTTTACAAGACAAGGAATTTTGATTTTAAATTCCAAGACTGATAATTTTTTCTCCAAGACCCATTAACTGCTGCCACATAGAAATTATGACTTTAGAAAAATCGTAGCCACATTAAAGAAGGATTGGTACATACGATAAAAATGAAGACTTGAAATTGAGAAGTGAACATATTTTGTAATTATATGGGATTTTAGTTACTATTTCAAGGAGAATTATTTTAATATATAAGGAGGTATGATTCTATATAACAATTGGGCAAGCACCTGATACTGTTTGAATGGTAAATCATATATTTTAAATAAGATTTTTGCATGTAGTAAATAAAAAATAATTATAATAAATGAAAATTAATAATAAATAAATGAATTCATTAATTTAGATTGATAATTGAGAAATTAAAACTGATTTAATTTTATTTAAAGTAGTTGAATAAGAATTAGCATTAAATCTTTTATTCCACAAAATTTTATAAATTAAGCAAAATCATTTGAAAATAAAGCTTCAGTTGTATTGGATTGCGTATCGTAATAGAATGGTACTCTTTTACAAGCAATGAAAGTATTACTCAAAATAAAATCAGATATCAGCTTTTAATTCTCTAGAAAATTTCCTTTAAAATTACTACATTTGTTGAGTTTTTTATAACTTAAGATCTTTCGTGGAAGGAATCTGATCCTGTTAAATGGAGCATTTAATAAGAAAAATTGTTATCTATATTTATCACTTGTGTATATTGAACAAATAATACAATGTATAAAAAAATTATAATAAATACACATTTACTTCATTCAAGTTATTAGTTTAAATTTGTTACATGTTCACAATGAATGATAAAAATTACTTTTTTTTTTAATTATAATTTACAGAATGAGTAGTAAAATATTTCATTTTTCTTCTCTAGGTGATGTATTTCAAATTTCTGAAATTTCAGTTTATGATGGAGAATTTAAAGATTCTACTTACACTGTGTCTGGTGATATAATGGATGGTGTAAGTATAATTTTTAAAAATTTTAATATATACCTTATGGATAGGGAGGAAAAGTGTATATATTTGCTTTTATCTTAATATATAAAAGCCACTTTAATTTTTATACAAATCCATAGTGTCCACCAGATTTTATCTAAATATATATTGTAAAGCTAGAAAATATCCCATCCTAAATAATAAAGTTGATTTTGTAATTATATAATTAAATTAAGCTGAAAAAGATGACATCATCTGCAATTGCTTGTTTCTTTGTATAGTTTTATTGAATTGTTCCATTTTAATTACAAATTAGTAATATTTTGCTTTTGCAGTATTTATATGACCTGCTGCTGAACTATTTGGAAGAAAAAGGAATCACCAATGAATTTGCTGACGAAATGGTTGAACTCTTCACAGCCTACGAACATAAGCTTTACATTAATCTTTTGGAGAAATTAAACAAATATTTTGGAAAGTAATTCATTAACCTGTCATTTATATGGTCATCATTTGTGTAGTTTATACTGTTGAATAAACATGTTAAAATAATCTGTTCATTTTATTGATCAAAATTCTTGACAATACATTCTCCAATGAATACTTTCTCATCACTGTAAAACTTTTATTTTATTTAGCTATTGGAATAACCAATGTAGTAATAAATGAACAGTGCCTTTCTTGATGTCATATCTCATGGCAACCATTATTTATCTGATTGACTAAGTAAATTAATTATAAACTATTATTATAATATCAAAGTAATTTGCTATCATAACTGTATCACAAGAGGAGAAATTGCATAATTTTATTAACTTCTTTAAAAAAAATTCATGCAATTTTCCTGACAATTTGGTATTTAAATGTAGACATTTATAAGAATAGAAATTGTTTCATCTTAAAAAAACAAAAATTAAGAACTTTTTAATTATATTTCTATGTGCAAGAGATTTGGTTTGCCTCTCTATGGTCATTTTTTACATACTTTGGGCCAATTGGACTAGGACCTACAGTTTAATGTGGATTCTGAACCACTAGCAGACATCCATGCCACTGTAAGGATTGGAACCTTAAGCCTATAGAATTTTCAAATAACAGACAAAAATTTGTCTTCATTTACACTTAATATTTCAAATGTAAACATTATCGAGATTTTAGCTTACAAGAAAATATTTAGTCTATTTCTTAAATTTTCAGAAAAGTCTAAATACAATTTCAGTTTGTGCTCATAACCAAAATAATTTGACATTGTAGAATCGTTTTATGTATTTTTTATGATGTACATTTTGTTTACTTATCTACTAAATTCTGTAAAAATTCATTTGAGAAAATCTTTTAAATGGCATGCAAGAGATGAAAATTCATCTTGTATCATTATCTAAATAAGAACTTGTATTCTTTCAGATGATTAAACATCTAGTGAAATTAAATAAATTTTATTGAAACATACATAAAAACATTCTTCAAACAATTCAAAAATACATAGAAGAAAGACTAGCAAAAGTAAATACTATACACAACGAAAAATTTAAAAATGGCACACTTATTTTGAAACACTGCAGTTAGTAAAAACAAAATGTGCGACTTGAATAGTATGAATATTTTTAAAAATTTGTGGTAAGTGTATTTTTTACTTCTTTAGATTTTCAGTATGATTTTTTGTATGTTTTAATTAATAAAATATAAAAATGCTTCTAATGAGTAAAGATATATTTTTTAATTGCATAAAGCAAACAACTATGTATTCAAGTTTTGAATTTTACTTTTAACACACAAGTACCAAGATATTCATTTACGAAATAGCTTTCAATTAAACACTAAATGGAAATATAAAAACTGTATTAAGGCTCACAAATGTTTTACAATAATAAAAAAAAATCACATTTGTACTTTTAAATAAATCTCAAAATTTATTTCAATTAAGTAAAATGAGACATCTCTTTACTGATTAAAAAATACAAAGCACCGACAGTATTTTATAGCACTTTTATATACATGCTCAAAAGGAATGCATTTTAGAAAAGAAAAAGAATATTAAGTATCACAATTATGAAATTTAAAAACACCTACATACAAAATTCATGTTTTTAAATAGAAAAGTAAGACATTGCTTGTAAAGGATTTTAAGTTAAAAACTAAGATGGATTCCAGTTTATTACCATTTATTTAAAACTGTATTGACCTGAAATTAAAAAAAAAAAAAAAAAAAAAAAAAAAAAAAAAAAAAAAATTACTTTATTTTAAATATGTGTAGGTCATATTTTAAAGAACTGTGTTTTAAAACATTAACATACTAAAGTCATCTCCAAACTTTTTCAGATTCCATATCCTTCAGACAAAAATTAAAAGCTGTATCTCATATAATATAATATACTATACCAAACTATACTACACTATAATTTAAAATATAGTGTTCACAAGCCTATATCTTTGGCATACATGTGCCTATTTTGAAGGCCACTGTGTTAAATGGATTTAAAAAAAAGCCTATTGGCAAAATAAAGACTTGCACTGATAATAGCTATAAAGATTAAATTGATTGTCAAAGAAATATGCAGATAAAATCTTTGATTTTCCAGTATTTGTTTGACTAAAATTGCATTTATAAATAGGCAAAAAAGAAAAAATTGCTAATCAAATATGTATAATAAAATGCTACACTACAATATTTTTTGACATACTGCCAATTAAAAAATACAACCAGTACACAAACTAGTCAAGAGATTAAGTCAGTAAATATATGAAATTAAAATATTTATGCAATAAAATAAAGATTTTAATAAAAAATCTAAGTAGATGAAGCACCGATAATATAAAATAAAGTACAAATAATAATAAGTCAAATAATATTGTTGTATTTAACATCTATATTATTTTATAAAATGTTACTATTATTTAAGGACAGAAAATTTGTATATATAAAAAAAAAAAAACATAGCAAGCATATTTAGCTTCTCTCCCCCCCCATAAAAAAAATGAGAGAGATTTATGCCAAAATGAGAGATAAGATTTAGATTTTTGAAAAATAATTTGACTTGATGTTAATTGTTATGATTTAAGATGTTTCTAAAAATCAAAATTATTAAAAAAACTTCAGAATATATTTTACAAATGAGCTCCATTCGATTAATATATCCCAATATAATAATAATTCATAATAAAAGTTTTACAATTTCATATGTAAATTTTAAAATAAAATCCTATTATATTAACATTTCACACAAATCAAATACATATGAAGATGCATTTGAAACAAATATAAAGTATACATAGAAAAAAAATTAACATTTTTCATTAAAAAAAAGTTAACAAAATGTTTTTATCATTATTTGAAAACTATTTCCCATTAAAAAAAAACTTAATCTTTGAGTTCCTAATAGCAATTGAATTAGAAAAGAAATGTATGCTAATATATATTCAAGTTTAATTATCTACCGAAAATTTCATTATTCTATAAATCTAATAAATACTTCACAGTGCATATATTCTACTACATAAATTGCAAATAAGCCGAAAATTTAAAATCAACACTTTTAAAAGAAATAAATGATATTGACTACTTTTTGTTCAATTTGTAAACAATTAAAAAATTAATATTACAAAAGTTTTATTCAAACAAATTCACAAATCTAAAAAAATTTATGCCTATTAAGATATTGTCTTCACAACTTTAAGTTTCCTTTTTGGCTGAAAACAATTACATTTTTATAAAAATAAATTAATATTTCATATGATACAGGATTTAACTTTTAGTAAAATATACAGATATTTACATTTTTGATATAATATTCAAATAAAAATACTTGAATATCAATATAAAGTTATATTTCTGTACAAATAATACTTTATAATAAAATACATGTTGGTGATTTTGAAAACATTTCACAAACTTAACAATTTTAATTTGAGATTACACAGTCATTACAAATGGACCATTTGTAGACAATTCTGTGCCATTATTTTGTAACTGTGTAACCATTGTTTCCAATTCACGGAGTCCTTGAGTCGATCTTTCATATTTATGTGCAACTAGTTTCCGATAGAAATGTATTGCAAACACAACAAATATAACGACAACAGGAATAAGTATTATTGTGGCAGCTGCTGCAGCTGGTATGCTATAATCATAAAATTTAACCCATGAAAGTATTGCAATCTCTGCTAGAAACAAAAGAATCCCAAAAACCGTTGAACATGCCCAAGCGGCTTCAATGTAACGATGCATTTTTTCATGAGGAGATTCAGAAACTGCTGCTAAGCCATGGATACTAGCCACTGCTTCAACATTAGGTAAAATGCAAGTAGAAATCATCAGGGCTAAGAGATGAACAGCAACTAAAAGAGTGGTGCATATGCTGAATGCTATCAGTAAACCTGTAGGTACATTATTGGATAGTTGCACTTCAACCATAGCCACCTAAAAAAATAAATAAAGTATACATTCCAAAGAATAAGAAAATTATTTTAATATTTAAAAGCAAATTTGGATATTTTTTAAAGCTTTATTTGCATTCAAAGCATATATATGATTAATATGAAATATTACTTTAAGCTGGAGCTAGACATTTTCTTTCATTGAAATTTTAACAAAATTGAGAAAGCCAAGTTTAACATTTTTTAAAATGCCATTTGGTGGAGGAAAAGAATAAAACTGCTGAAATCCAGGGTCTTCTACAATACTATTTAGGTACAGGTTGGAGATCATTTAACACTAGATAATCTATTTGCTAATGATAACACTCATTAAAAAAAAATTATATAATTTTAAAAACAGAATGGACAGCAATAAAGAATTATAAACTTTTAAATTCATCACTGATGAAATGAATAAATTTATTTCTAAATTTGGGGTACAAATAGAAATTAAGGAAAACAACTTTTAAAAGATTTTGATCATAATAAATATTTACAAGCTTCAAAATAATGGTATAAATGCTTATTTTTATTCGAATTTAATAATATTCTTTTTTTTATTAAATGTACATTTCTTTCAAATAAAATTTAAACTACTAGAATTGAAAGCAATATGACAGCTAATAACCAGGCTTTTGAATAATTTACCATAGCAAATCCGGATAAAAGTGCTGATGTGCGACTGGAAGCTTTTAACTTTGCCCTGCTCAGATGTAGTCGACGCCAGGACAAGGCGTTGACATTATTTTCTGGCTTGGACATTTCTCGCATTAACGTTTGTAGCATCCAGTCTGATATTACATTATTCCGGCTAGCGTCCGGTCCAAAAAACTCGGCATTAGAATAAAAATGCATGAATGTCACAATATCTGGATTCTCATATAAGCACTGCACATCGTAAACATAATAGTAATCTGTTTACAGTGCTACTTAATCAACGACAAAAAAATTTAGATTAATGTATTAATGGAAAACTGAATTAATGAAATAAACAATGCAGCATTTTATTGATAAATAAGTGCCATAACAATTCATTCAAACTATTGAAGAATGGATACTACAACTGAAATATTGAACAATAATAATCAACTTATGATTTCACTTCAGGAATTCTTTTGTGTGAATGATATATATAAATATAAATAAAATAAATAAATCTTTAAAGTTTATATTTAGTTTTTAAAAAAATGAAAATAAATAATCACAATATTTTTTATTAATTAAAATTTCAATAATTAATTAAAAATTCTTGTCAACTGACAATTAAGAGGCAGAAACACAACGCTTGATAGTTGTGTCTAATGATTTTTCAGTATTTATACTACTGTTTAAAAAAAATATGGTTAAATTTATCCTTGATAAATGTAGAAAATTATTTATCTGAAATATAATAAAAAATAAAATAAAATCAGTATTTTAAGTTCGATGACGATGAAAACGATTTCACTTTCATTATCATTTTCTTTTTGATTAATTGTATGTTTTGTCTTCTGAGATGAGCCTTGGAATAGGAATCGTGAAAACTTGTAAATTGCTCTGCTTAAATTTTTAATATTAGCGTTGAAATTATTTGTAGAACTTTACTACAATGGGTATTGAAAGTGATGAAGAAAATTCGCGTAATTTGGTAAGGTTTATTTTTTTTTTTATTTCCGACACTTTGCGTTTCCTGAAATGCACCTGTTTCGCATAGTTGTGTTTATTGTCATTTGTGTTGACAGAACATATTTAATAATGTGAAAATATACCCAAATGATTTACATTGCAAATTAATCATTATGATTTCGATATTTTGATACTTATTAAGTTTGCATTAAATTCTTTGCCAATTACTGGTTCTATTTCTTCAGGAATAAAATTAGGCCAGGAAGGAAATTATTATAAGTAAAATTTCTGTCTTTTTATTAGCAAAATGTAAATCTCTGTTTGATCGTTGATCTGGTAAAAATTTGAAATATGCGACTCGTAATAAATTGCATGATTTTTTAAAAAAATCATTCGTTTGCTTTTGATTCTAGAGTTCAAACTTTAACACAATCTATATAATGTTGATACAATTATTAATCTTGATAAAAGCTATTCTCCTACAGAAAAAATAGGTTGTCAAAGATCCTTTCCTTAATTTTTATTTTATTCAAATTATCTTCCATAGATTGACAATTCATATTGGAAGAGGGGACAATTAGAACAAATTCTCAGTAATTGCAAAATAAAAATATTAAATGTCACACTAGATGCATGGTACAAGTCATATTTGTGCCTATATTTACAATTAATTCCATGAAGATTATTGCTCATAAGCAAAAAAATTGATTTCTTTATATATAAAATAATTTTTTTTAATTTTGTCTGTCTAAGTATTTAAATTAACAGAGAAAAAAATAATTAATTTAATCTAATTATGTAATATTTTATTAAATTTAATATAAGTCTTATAAAGGCAAATCTATGTGTGTTCCTTATTTGCTTAAATCTAGATTAATGATAGAGTTTATCAAATAATATTTTCTATAGCATCTTAAAGATATATGTAGTATCATCATCTCTGTAAACTTTATCCACTTGGTAGAGAAAATAGAACACCCTTAAACACTTTTTATATTATACAGATTACAAGGAATATACAGTTGAATGATCTGAAATGCAAATTTTTTTTGTATGAAGTTAGGAAGGAAACATCAAAATGGTTGGAAGTTGTAACTTTACCTGTTATGGTCTCAAAAAGCCTGTTGATGGTCTCAAAAGATTCATGTATCTGAAGACACATTGACTTGTGCTATGGTCTTTGTGGCTTTCAGATGATTTCATTAGCTTTAGGTCTAGTTAATCCTTCCATCTTGTTGCAACTGAAGAAGCTTGCTTATACGTGTGAATTTGTTATTTAAATTAAAATCATATGAAAATTTTTTTTGTATATTATTCTTTCCTTGTTTCATGTTTAAATCAAGATTTCTTAGACAACTGCCATCTATTAATTTACTGATGACCCACTTTACTTAGTGTTCTTTTAAGAAGTAAAAAAATGCTTTTTTTTACTTTTTTAAAGAAGAAAGATTTTGAAAGGCTTTAATGTCATCTTTTAGTTTGCTTATGTTGAAAAAATAGGTATTTTATATAAGCCTTCATTTTCTGATTTTTTAAAAAATCAATTTGTTAAAGAAATGTAAAATTAATTATATATGCAGAATTATAATGCATCCTGTATATCCAATGTAAAGGTATTTTGAATTAAATGCAATCTATTCAAGCATTTGCTGAGGAAAGAGTTGCCTAATAAATTAATATTGCATTATGTATAGCCTCCTCTTTTAGCATGCGATCTGATGGCCTTTGGTATCACAAGCTTCAGGTTCGATTCCTGACAGTGGCAAGGATCTTTACGAGTGATTCAGAATCCACTTTAAACTGTAGGCCCAGTCTAAAAAAAATAATTAGGCCTAACCTAAAATGTGCAAAATTAGACCTAAAATGTGCAAAAATGACCATAGAGTGACAAACCAAACTAAACCTCTTCTAGCATAATGAGCAAAAATCATTACTTATATGTTAAAATTCTTATCATTATAGATTACAGAAAGATTTTGTTAACTGGAATGTATTACATTTAACATAATATTAATATATAAATATTATTCTATGTTAATAATTGTTATATATATATATATATATGCCCCTATAAATCATTAAATAAAATTCTGTTTAATCTATCTATATTCATATTTCACTAATGTATATGGCATATAATAATGCATTTACATATTGGTGAATGTAGTAATAAGTAAATAAATATGAAAATAAATAGATAAATAAAATTCGTTTTATAACTTGAAAAAATAAAAAATGAAATTTAAAAGATAAAAAGATTTAAATTTGTTCTTAAAATGATTGAATAATAATAATAAAAAAGAATAAATAGAATTTCTTCAATTTTTTTCTTCTAAGAATATTCTTTAAAGAATTAGCCCAATAAGTTAAAGAGAAATAGAATTGTGAAAAACAATTTTATTTTTTTTTTTGTGTATTCATGTTTGTGAAAACATTTTTTAATTCTGATTTTTCAGATGATAATTGAGAAAATTATTAAGCTATTTATTATTAAATTCTTTAATTGTTCTTATTTAGAATCAAGGAAAGTAAGACAAGAAGTATTTTTTTTAATAATTATTCAACTAAAATGTCACCTTTTTCTAGGTAACAGTGTGTTTATTTTTTTAAAAGCTTTAGGAATAGGTGAAATACCAGAAAACATGAAATAATTTTCTTGTGATAACAGATACATGTATATAGTTATTATTTTTTTTTTTGTATAACAACTATGGGAAAGAAAAGCAATTATAGAAAAAAATATAAAAAGATAAAAGTTTGTCTGCTCAGAATTTTATTTATGGAGAAAACGCATAAAAGCAATTTTAAAGAAAGAAAGAGTATCAATAAATTATGTTCAACAATTATTATTCAAACTGAAAAAAGAAAGCATATTTAATAATAAAACTCCAGAATTCCAAACAATCTTTTTAATAGAAACGATAAAAAATAGTCAAGGACACGAAAATTCTCATTCTCGGTCATAATATGATGGGTTAAAATGTCATAATTAATTATCTTGTATTGACGTTCTAATGCATAAAAGACTTTTCTGAAATAAATCTCTATCATGAGTTCATTAGTAGGCAGAAAGATTGGCCTGCATAAGAACTTGATTCATTTTTGTAAAACTATTATCTACAGTGGACTCCAGAATTATTTAGAAGAAAATGATTCCAAGTTTTTATCAATAAAATGGAAAAACATTGGAAGTATCTAACAGTGTAGGGGTTCTAGTTTTTAAAATTTCGACCAGAACTGTAAAGAATATTTACAGCAACAAATTATTAACAATTTACTTTAAGAATTCAACTTTTATTAACAACTTTTAAGAATTATTCACAACTTTTTAAGAATTTTCAAAGCATTAAATTAAAACTTGGTTTGAATAAAGATTTTGTTTTTAGATAGATCGTCCGACTGCATTCATTAAACATTGAAACAAGAACGCTTTTTAATTAGATGACATTTAAAGAAATCGAAAGTTTTAAAGAAGTAAAATTTCATTAATTTTGGAATATAATATGAGTGAATATTTTAAATACTTTTCGATAAGTCAGTGTCATTTAAAGACATCGCCTTTTTGCAACTCTTGTTTTAATATCTTGATAGAAAGCGTTATTTTTATTGGTAATTAAATGTTCGACACAGAGAATTACGTATAATTATTAATTTCGATCGCTTTATTTAAATAGCATTTACCCTGGCAAAATACATTTCATATTAACATGAAAAAAGTTAAATGAGGAAAAGTGTTAATCTGATTGCATCAGTTGTTGTGTCAGTTTTCAATTCCTACTCTTAGTTCATATTCTCCTTATATATATTTATATATCTTGTTGAAATTTTCAATCGTTCATAAAATACTTTTTATTCATCCACTCAAGTTTAAATACATTTTTTTTAAACTTGTGGTGGATGACACTTGATGTGAATACAGTTTTTTCAAATATTAATTTAATTAATTAATTTTAGCGTTTTTTAGATTTAAGTTGCATGTGTCTAATAATAGATGGCGCCAGATGTAAGAGGAAAATTTCAACTTTATTTGTGAAGGATTTTTCTACAATATAGGGGGGTAGGAATTGACTTAAATTTTTTTTTTTTTTTTATATATTACTTGTTTTTAAGCAGATCAGTCTGAAACAATTGAGACATTCTTAAAAACTTGTGAACATTATTAATAGAGTATTAATCGTTAAGAATTCCCCCCCCTTTAATAAATCTGTTCCCGGAATAATGCAACATATTTTGTTATACAATGTTAGAAATTTTTATTTCAATATGTTGTTTAATCAAATAAAATTAAACATTTATTTAGAATATATGAATTTTTTGTACTTATATTATTAGTTATTTCTTAAATGCATTTCTGAAAAGTTGGCAATCATAAATTTATGCATAAAAAAAATCAAACTGTTAATACTATGGAATATATTCTCGGTTAAAAATAACACTCTTTTTAGAAGAAAAACAAATTATCCATTATTTCTTAATATATTACAAAGATTTATCATTGCTTCGTTTTCAACATTTTTTTTTTATTTCACCAAGCTTTGTTGATGAATTAGAATTAAGAAAAAATATGTGTATTATTTATCTTGTATGTGTTACATATAATTACAACCTGAATATTTTGCAAATGAGATTGTTCTGATAGCTTAAGGATTTAAGCGATTAGAGCAATCGTTGCAATCTCATTTGCAAAATATTCACTGCAATATGTATCTATAATTTAGTCATGCAAAAGCTATTGAAAGATAATACAATATAAAACTCCAAGCAATAAATGAAAAAATAACTATCAAGTGATAGAAATGTTTAATAAGAATGCTTTAAGATTTAAACTTATGTGCAGTTAAAAAATAATACAGCCGCGAAGTGTGAGAGTTGAATATAATTGGAGTTAAATTTAACGCAGTTCTGGGTGATAAGCTAAATAACCTTTCTCTGTCAAAGAATGATTTTTTTTAAACAGATGTTAATAATATCAAACCTTCTCTATTCGGAGAGTTGTACTGGCATTAAACTCCACCTAGCGCCCAGGCTGTGAAGTACTGTTAGATAACTGTTAAAAACAACTGCTAAAAAAATCTTTCCCACCTGAAGAGTTGAATTCAACTACGTTGACAAAAATAGTACTTAACTATTATCGTCATCTAGCGTCGGCGTGGAGTACCACTGCTAAAAGTAATCGTTGATTCTCATCAACATGGTTAAATTAAGTCACGTTAATATTTGCACAAGCCTACATCCATTGGCGTTTTTTTTTTTTTTCCTTCTGTCCGGCCACTGCCAACTTTCTTGAAATTGTACCGGTGGTTTGGAAAGTTTTTTCAGATCATAAAACGGCATATTTGTCCATTCGTAACTCTTCTGTCATGCTCCTCACATTACATCCCTGCTTGAATTCGCGAACATTTCGCCACGTGTTTAGTTTTCCTGATACTTAATTTCTTACCCGTATTGCACGTGCATGCGTTTTATGTGTCTGTACGTCGCCTGTGACTCTTTGACTGGCCAGTGTTTAGTGTTTAGCCATTTTCTACAATTTCTTCCCTTCTGCTTAAATTTTGCACGGTCAGTATATATTTCGGGGCCTGATGGCCAGGTGACCAGTGCTCGGTATCACAGGTTTGGGGTTCGAGTCCCGGCGGAGGCACAAATATTTGTAGTGGTTCGGAATCCACTTTAAACCATGGGTCCCTGTCTAATATGACTGTAGAGTGTTGGGCATAGGGCTGACAACCCCTACCCCGTAAAAAGAAAACATCTCCTGTCTCGAAATCTGCCAGACGATCTTTGGCCCACCCTGAGGCTGTTGCGCCATTGAAGAAGTATCATTTTTCTGATATTCAAAAATCATCTTTTCTATTTTTAGCATTTCTTTTTAAGTATTTTTTTAAAATTTAAATATCGTTGATATACTCTATATAGATGTATTTAAAACTAATCCATATAAATTTTTATTAAATGAGGTTAAAAATTTCTAAGTGCTGTTTAGTGGTATAAAAAAACAAGTAATATAAAAGAAAATTATTTTAAAGTCAATTCCTAACTTTTTTTCACTTTATTGCAGAAAGTCTTTTATAAATAATTTTCATTCATTTTTTTTTTAAATTAGAAAAAATTCTCTCTCATACACACACTTTCCATCTCTCTCACTCATTTATTCGCATGTTTCATTTTCCATTTTGTTCCATCCTCGACTCAGACTGGAACCCAGAATGGAAAAAGAAATTTTTTCTACACGCTTCGCCACTGACTTATTCCTAAATTTATATCCTGCTAAATATCTTATAGAAGAGACATTTTTTTCTCCCTTATAAAACTAAAATTGATTAATTAAATTTAATGAATGAATGAATGAAAAAACTGTATTTACATCCAGTGTCATCCACTACAAGTTTTAAAAAAATGTATTAGAACTTGAGTGGATGAATAAAAAGTATTTTATAAACGATTGAAAATTTGAACAAGATATATATATATATATATATATATATATATATATATAGGGATAATAGTGGAAATTGAAAAAATAAACTTGTTCTTTTAAGGAAAAAGTATTTTTAATTTGTTTTTTTCTCTTCTGACACTTATTTACTCTTGAAAACAAATATTGTTCATTGCAAGTCATGTATTTTCATTCAAATAAAACCTGTTGGAGGTTTGAAACTAACATGATGTATATAATCTATAGTAGCTATAAAATATGTATGAAATAATAATTTAGAAACATCCAGGATGACAAAACCAAAATCTGTTTAGAATATCGAGGATTATTATTAATATTATTTTTTTTTCCCCCTGATTTGTTAATAGTGAAAAATCGTTGTTTATTTATTTTAACTTTGTCAATCGTAGCTGAATCGATATTTTTTTGAAGTGAAATTGTCTTTTTTAAGAATGGCAATTGCGGAGGCGGTTTGGAGGCTATATTTAGATTCAGTATACATAACAAATAGTACTAGTTTTAGATTAATATTATTAATTAATATAGTACGTATTATTTAGACTTAATATATCTTTTTTATTAATTTTTGTAGAGTTTTAGTATGCTTAAAATGAAATTTAAATGTGAATAATGATATTATTAATTTTTTTTGAATGTCTTCAAGAATTTTGTAGTACATCATTGAAGATTATTCATATTTATCATTCTTGATTTTAAACATTCCTTGGTCAAATCGCAAAATAGGAGCCGTCAGAATTTGGTGATTTTTTTTGTGGGGCCAACTGAGCGATACATCGCCAAATATGATAACCCGGGTTTATGTATTGTCTGCACTTTAATTAATTTATAGTTGCAACCCCGTGCACTTTGACGCCAAATCCATAATTATTATAATCCATTCCTATTTTTTATTTATTTATTTTTTAATAAAAAACTTTATGATTTGTCACAAAAATTTTAAGTGTAGATTGGCGCCACTTAAAAACCGCGAAATCTGTAGCTGCGGTGGCGTTAATACGTAAGTACCATATATTTATATATCTTGTTCAAATTTTGAATCGTTCATAAAATACTTTTTATTCATTCACTCAAGTTCAAATACATTTTTTTCATTAAACTTATAATGGATGTCACTTGATGTGAATACAGTTTTTTCAAATATTAATTCATTCATTAAATTTAATTAATTTTAGTTTTATATGGTCGATCTCTTCTATAGGATATTTAGCAGGATATAAATTTAGGGATCAATACCGTCAGTGGCGAAGCATGTAGAAAAAAATTTCCTTTTTCAGATTCTTTTTTCATTCTGGTTCTGTAGTCTGAGTCGAGGAAACAAAATGGAAAATGAAACGTGTGAAAAAAAAAAAAAAAAAAAAAAAATTCTCTCGCTCTCACATGCACCCTTTCCATCTCTTTCACTCATTTATTCACATTATATTACATTTATATTACTTGGTTTTCTTCTATTAGGGTAAGTAATGGGTGGCTTTCTTATTGGAGTAAGGCTATGAAATTCTGCACTATGAAGAACACGTCTAACAGTTTCAGTTGAAATGCTACTTCCAATATCTAGAGACATCGACGATGCAAATTTTAGGGCGCTTAAAACTTTGGATTTTTCTTTACTGAACGTATAAGCTTCCTCTTTGTGGTAGTGCTTAAAATTTCCTTACGCCCTCTTCCTGGAATATTGGCCACAGAACTAGATTTCCTATACTTCTGGATTACTTTCTGAACACAACCAAGACTTTTCCGAATTAACGAAGTAATTTCTCGAAAAGATTTGCCATCTTTTGACCATTTCCCTCCTAACGCTCATTACAAGATTTCAAGATTGAAAAATAATTATATCTATTAAAGACTTTTATTACGTTTATTATTCTTCCTGTTCAACTGTAATATTACTTCAAAGAATTTCTTTTTAAGTGATAAGAAACTTACAAATTCGTTACGTGTATACTCAATTTTGTGACATCGTTTTTTGGCAAAGTATCACATCCATTTATGAAAACAAGTAATATACAAAAAAAAAAAATTTTTAAAGTCAATTCCTACTTTTTTTTCACTCTATTGCAGAAAGTCCTTTATAAATAACTTTCATTCCTTTTTTTAAGTTTATCTGGGGCCATCCATTGGTAGATATATGCAACTTAAATCTAAAAAAAAACTCAAATTAATTAATTTAATTTAATTACTGAATTAATATTTGAAAAAACTGTATTCACATTCAGTGCCATCCACTACAAAGTTAAAAAAAAATTTACTTGAACTCGAGTGGAGGAATAAAAAGTATTTTATGAACGGTTGAAAATTCGAACAAGATTATATAGGGAGAATGTGAGCTAATAGAAGGAATTGAAAAAAAAAAGAATCTAGAAAAATAAATTTTTTGTCCAGCGATCTACACGCTTCGCCACTGACGGTATTTATTGATAAATTTATATCCTGCTAAATATCTTATAGAAGAGAATTTTTTTTCTCCCCTATAAAACTAAAATGAATTGATTAAATTGAATGAATATTTGAAAAAAAACTGTATTCACACCCAGTGCCCTCCACTACAAGTTCAAAAAAATGTATTTGAACTGAACTGGAGTGGATGAATAAAAAGTTTTTTTATGAACGATTGAAAATGTGAACAAGATATACAAACGTATGTAGGGAGAGTGTGAACTAATAGTAGGAATTGAAAAAGCCTTTCTTTTGCAAAAAATCACATTTTAAAACCGGAATCATTCTGGAACAATGTTCTGTTCTCCAATGAGTGCAAATTCAATCTGTACGGGAGCGACGGACCATATAAAGTGTGGAATTATTACTTTTTTTTTTACACTCAAATATAAAAAGATTTTTAGCAGTGGGGGGCGAAGGCTTCACTTATATAAGAAAAATAACTTCGGAATTTTTTGATTTGTTACAAATTAGGCAATGCAAGTGTGCTCTCACGATTATATATATTATAATATTAATATACGTAATTTTATAATGAAATAAAATTTATCTCTATTGTGTTCATTCACTAAAGTATATGTGGTGCAGTGTGCATCCCTTTTCAAACTAAATTTAATGCAATGTGGCATTGTAATTATATTGATGATAAAGTGTTTAAATGTATTGTAAATTAAAAAATACAAAGTAGTAAAAAAAAGTGGATTTTTTTTTATTTTAGTAATGTATTTTTCTTATTTCTTTACAAACAATATAAAATATTTCTATATTTAAACAAACACAATTTTTTATATAAACAACAATGTAAAATATTTATATTTATATTCTTTGTAAAAAAGAAATATATATATATACCTTTCATTTTTACAAACAATATAAAACAATCTTTCTTGTATTCAATTCCAAATTTCGAAAGAAAAAAAATATAATATAGCAGAATAAAGTAATACAGAATTTAAGCTTAAGAATATATCGGGGCCCCTCCACATAATAATCCATTTGATTTTAAGATCCCTGGTTGCGAGAACTGAATAAAAGACCAATTTGTGCATATCCCCTGCAGCCGCCATTATTATCAGCTGATACCAAGTCGCTTCTTTGGGCGGTAGCTTTGATAAAACCCCGGCCAATTGGCGTCCTCGGCAGGTTTTGTCGTTGAGCTTAGTGTGGAACTATGGCGGACGAGAACAGCAAGGACGCCAAGCCTCTCGTTTCCAAAGTAAGTCTGCTGATATTACTTTATTTTGACAGCTAGTTATGGGTCGTATTATATAACTCTCTGGATTTCTATTTAATAAATTCATTGATATTTGGAGATCTGATTCGTAAAACCATCTGTTACACGCGTCACCATGTTGCGAACAGCAAGGGAGAGGGGGTCTCGGGATAGCAGTTCATTGTTTATGTTTACGTACATTTTTATCTGATTTTAACCCATTTAAAACGTGTTTTACGGTGAATAGATCTAGATTTCTCGTAAGAAAATAAAAGTGGATTATTAAAAAAAAATTATTTAACCCACTAAATGTGTGATGTTTTAAAACTATGTTTCAATGCACATGTTTAATTTTTGCATTTTTCTAGTCAGATTTTCACAAATTAAATTTTTTTTTAATTAAAAACTTTTTGTGTTCTGAGATATTTTATTAATTTGCATCGTGATGCAATGTTTCGTTTCACAATTTTTTTTTTTAAATCTTAAACTTGATTGTAAACAAGAGCAGTAACAAGAAACTAGATTCTTTTGTTAAAATAAATTATTAATTCATTAAGTCAAATACCTGTTGAATATTTTTTTAAAGATGTAGATTTTTTTGAACAATTTGTTTGGTTCAATACATATATATATATATATATATTACTTTAAAATTTTATTTCTGGGAAACAAAGGAAAAGCTTTTATTCAAATTTATAGGAAGATAAAAAAAAATATTAGGAATTATTTGTTTGTTTTTATATCGAAATATTAGGGCAGCCAGCATCTTTCTGTAAAAAAAAAAATGAATTTCATTAAAAATTATTTTATTCTGCTATATTTCAAACTTGAATGTTCACAAAATAAATTTGAAAATTCTTATTTTGTAATTAAATCGAAACTATTTTCGAATTTATTTCCGAAGTTAAAATGTGTTTTCAATTATCTGAAAAATAAGAATTATTCATTGAAAAACAAGATGTTAAATAATAAAATTGAAAATTATTATATTTAGATTTATTAGATATGTTGTTTCACCACAAAAAAAACTTTTAATTCAATATTATTTTTAAAGTGCAATATTGATCATAATTCTATAAATAATTTAAAATTATATTTTATGCAAAAATTTCAGAAATTAAGAAATTTATTCTTAATTTAAGAAATTTATAGAAAGTCAGACCGAAAATTATTTTGACAGTTAGTTATATAATTTAATATAGTTAAGTTTACTTACTATTTTAAGTACTTAGTTAATTTAAATACCAATCTAAAAAATTAAATTTTGATTCTATAAATGAGATATTAGAATGGCCTCATTTGACCATTAGAATAATAAGTTTGTGATTTTTTACTTCCCCCTACAAAAAAAATTACCTCAGATTTATTTTGACTATTTAGATTGTTTCTAGTTCCTTTTATAAACTTCATTAAACTATTTTGGTAAAAAAAAATTTCTCTTTTCTAGTCATTAATTTGTTTCTATTGGTGTTTTTCCATCTCTAATAGAAAGATAAATAATTTAATCTGAAGTCGTTAATTAAATAATTATTATAATAACTAATTTTATACATTTCTTATATTTATGCATATCATTTAGACTGATGTACATCTTTTATTTATTTTATTCTATAAGGTTACTGTTCTAACCTGATCTTATTATGTAAAAATATATTTTGCAAACCATTCATCCTCAGTTATTGGAATTAGAATTTTTTTTTTTTTAATGACAAATAAATAAATTTTTTTTAATTTGATTTCTTTACTGTAAGCATTTATAAGTTTCCTCAGTTTTTAAAATTATTATTTCATCAATATATGATGAGAGTTAAAATTTTTAAGCATGAAACCAAATGGTTAGATTTTATCAGAATTAAAAAAAAAAAAAATGTTTTCAGAATTTGTTGTCAATTTTCTTAATTTAAATGGATTTAATTTGTTATTCATTGTGTACAATGCAAACATGTATTCAACTAAATATGCTTTAGTATAAAATAGATAAGATGCAATTGAAAAAAGACAGTAATTTTGTAACATATTATATAATTTTTTTAAATGTATTTTTAGCTGTTAAACATTCCAGTAATTTAAATATACTCAAAATGTTACTTAAATTCTATTTCAGAGAGTAAAAGAACGTAAGCATTACACTGAAGATTGCTTGCAAGATGAAGAAATTGAAGGGCAGCGTATGTTTTCTGTTGATGAAAAGCTGACATGTGATAATTTTGAAAGTTGTTTTGTAGATGAAATGACAGGAGATGGTATGTATCTTATTTCTCATGTGTCTGTTTTAGTTTAATTAATAACTGGTTTTAAATTATTATTAATTATCAAATTAGTAACTGACCATTCAACTGGCAGGTAACACCAGAATATTATTTTTAAGGTATTCATTTGGGAAAAATTAGCAATTGGTTTTGTCAAAATTTGTAACTTGGAAACCTTTATAAATGTACACCAAATAAAAACCTTTGTAAATTTTCTTACATTTATGTAACCTTTTACTGCACTTATATTTCTACTGTAATCTACTGGCTTTAAAATAAAAGTGTAAAGTAAAGTACTGTAATCTACTGGTTTTAAGAAAAAAGGACTCTTAATTTTTTCTATTCCATAGGGAATAGAAAAAATTAAGAGTCCTTTTTTCTGCCTTGTGAAAATTATCTCATTTGTTATGATTAAATATTTGACTTTTTTTTTTGTAATAATTAATCTATCCAGATAGATAATTTTTTTACTCTTTTAAAACCTATTCCTGTCAACAAAAATTTCCATATAATATGAATTGATGTCATAGATACAAGCTCTTAATATTTTTGCAGAAATTTTCTGTATTTTAGCTTGTCTTCTGCTTGTCCACATAATTAAATCATGTACATTTCTTTATAACTGGTGTAGCTGTAAAAATCAACCATGAAATGAGAAACCTCAGCATATTTCCATACAGTGTCATTTAGTTTCTTCTTTCAAATACCATTTAGAATATACTTGGGATATATTATAAAATTAATTTATTCCTCTTCAGATAGAAAGTTTCAATGTGTTTAAAAATCTGTTGACTCCTTTCTGCTTCTTTGTAGAAACAATGTTAACAGCAACTTTAATGAAGAATATTAAATTCTGTTGTATGAAATTATAGAGTAAAGAAACCAAGTCTTGATGTACAAGAAAGAAAAAAATATTGTATTTAATTTATGTATTGGTTAATGAAGATTTCTGTGTATTGCTTGTAATTGTTAAAAAATTTTGTATTTTATCATTTTATTAAAAATCTATCACATTTTTATTATTTTCTTCTGTTTTTTCTAAAGTACAGTTTGACAGTTTTGTGATGTAATTAGAAAATATAAATTTTTTGAAAAAATTCTGAAAATTGAGATTTTTTATACATTTTACTAAATAAGATTGCCCTCTTTCTTATTCAGTTAACTAATGTGTAAAATATTAAGTATGAATATTTAATTCATATTAAATATTTTCTTAATAACATATTTATATATCTGAATTTTAAAACATTCCATTTTATATTGAATTTACAGTGAAGCATATTTATACTTAAAATGTTTCTATCAGTTCAGCTGAGAAATTATCACTTAAAGAAAATGATTATCATATGTTAATATCATGTGTAAGAAGATTTCATTCTGTACTTTCATGTGTCAGATTAGTATGGTTTAGCCATTTTGTGAATAATTGGTAAGATCATACAATTTTGTGCATAATTTGCAAATGAATTACAAAATATGAGGTGAAAATGACATTAGAAGAGTTTTTGTATGAATAGCACTAATAATCTACCACAGATTTTATTTGAAGAGAAAATAGTCAGAAAGTGGGGCTTTTCTTGTAAAAATTACAACATTTGATGGCTAAGTCATAATAGACATTTTGTTTGTATACTGTCATTTGGACTATTCCTTACAGCAATGCTGAATATGAGAATATTCACTAACATATAAAAAAATAATAAAGGCTGAGATTTGAAACTTGTTTAATAAAAAAAAACCTTAAAATTATTTTAAGGCTAAACTGTCTACTTTCAGTCAAACACAGGAGCAGGATGAGCAATTCCATGAGAAAAGGACTTTTGTATAGCTTTCACAGATAATTTTTAATTTTAAGCATAATTATCAAATTTAAAATTAATTTGTTAAAGTGCAACTCTTAAAAATTATATGGCTTTCAGAAACGTGAATATGAAGGTTTTATGTAGATTTATTTCATCATATCTATATATTTATACAGTCCTTTTTTTAAAAATTTTTTTATTTATATATATATATATCTGAATGCATATTATAAAAATTGTAATTATTTATTCTGATTTGTAATAACTTTTTATTGACATCTGCTGCCCTTTTATAAATACTGTATTGCATGGAGAAAAGTTAAAAGGATTACTCGTAAAAAAAAATTTAATATATTTATTATTTGTATATTATACAGTAATTTTTAAACTTAATTTATTTTTCTAGATTTTAATTTGAAATATTTACAAGAAAATGGATTTGTAAAACCTGTACTGTTTAAAGACAAAGCTGGATTAGGCATGCGGTGAGTAAATTAATTTATTTTAATCAAATTTTTAAAACAGAAAAATACTTTTAAGGTTAATTGAAATTATTAAACTTTAATAAAAAAAATCTTGGAATTTATTCTTTATCTAGTTAAAGATCAGCATGATATAAAATCATTTTTGACATCACATTGTAGTGATAATTTTCTAAATACCCAATCAATTTAAGCATAAATTCTTTGCCTAATTTTCTTGCAATTTAATATTGTGTTTAAATTTCATGTGTACTTATAAAGCCCCCTTTCAAATTTCATATAGGAGTAATTTTTTTTTCACTTAGAAGAGGCATTCTGTCATCTTGAATTGCATTTATGTATTCATGTGTTTCTATAAATGATTCCCGTCAAATTATATAAAACTAAGTCATTATGGGGAGCATAATTTTGAATCTGAAACTTACATTTAAGTTAGAAACTATCAGTTTTTATAAATGTATGCTTCTGTTATTTTAAAGAATAATAATTATGTTATGTAAATTTTGTTGTAGTATTCTACTTATAGCATATGTAAAATAAATTTTAAAGATAAATATGTGCATTCCCTACAGATATTGTTAAATTAGGTTTACTCATAATTGAGTCATTCTATTCAAGTTGATTTTATTCAATTTTCTGAGATCATGTCATATAACAGGGGGGCCACTAAACCTGTAAACTGGGATACCAGGAAAAGTCGGGATTTGATAAAAGATCAGGAAATTTTTGAAGAAAACTGAAAAAAACCCAAAAAAAACAGAACTTAAAAAATTAAATTTCAAAATGAAATATTTCAGTGTCAAACAGAAGAAAAGAAAATCCAGTTCCACATATACGTAAAAAAATTTAATTAGGCGTAAAAAATATATAATCTGGCTCATGCGAAACTGTACGCAGAGATGACTACTGTGTTTGGTTGGTCCTAGGGGGTTATATTTTTTTAAATACTAGGATCTGAAGTTATTGACTACTGTCGCAGAAATTCGAGGGGGGAGGGGGGTTCTATATTATGTGTGAAATATAATGGAGTCCAAGTTATCATTCCAATTATATTAGCTTTCTAGATAAAATTTTAATTCACTAATTTTGAAATAAGGAACAATTTTTGTGTATAAAACAGATAACTAATTGTGTATAATAAGGAAATAGGCTTATTTCCTTTTTTATATAGATTTTTACCAAGGATTTCTATGAATTTTTAAACATTTTTTCTTTAAGAAAGTTTTTCTTATATTTATTTTCTGTTAGTCTTTTTTATCAAATGACTGTCCTGCTGGTGGTGCCATCTATGGTATGGTTCTCCATATATCAAGCCACTTCAAAACTACTAAATATTTAACAAAAGTTAAATTTCTTTGTTAACATAAGGGATGGCTAAAATTTTGTCAGCTTTTTGTAAATTAATGGAGAATTGTATGTTATGACTCCAAAAATCCAGACTTCAAAACTGGACGACACTGAAAAAAAAATTTTTGTTAGATTATATCCTTGAAAGAAAATAGATACTGTTTTTAAAGGTTTGTGGGAAAGAAACATGAGTGAATATGAATTACTACTGCTTTACAAAATTGAAAAGAAAATATGCAGCATAAAAGGAAATTGATAATACTGTATAGCTTTCAATTCTAGAATATATTGAGGAATAACTAAATTTAACTTATGTCTTAACACAGGTTTCAAAAACTTAAAAAAATGGGATGTATTTTTTTTTTCCCCCCATCACTTAACAATTTTTTTATTAGTGTTTCTTTTTCTGTTGAAAATTGTGATAAAATTAAAGAAAACCAAAAAAATTCTTTAAAGTTACAATTTTTGTCTGACTGCCGCCGCCTCCCCTTTTTCTCCAGACATTCCTTAGAAGTGAAGTTAATCCTTCATCTGATTTCCCGAATTTATTCATATTTACCCTCGCTTCTTCTATTTTTTGATTGCCATGCAGGAAAATATAAATTTGACAATGTAGTTCAGAATAGGATTTGAGTCGAGAAATCACAATTTGTGTGTTAGTTCAAAAATTTGCGAAAAATGTGTGTTAATTCGAAAAGCTAAACTTGTGTTCAGTGTAATTATGCATTAATTTCATTTCATGTAGAGATAAAATAAAATTGAATAATATTTTTAAACTATTTTATAGTTATTAAGTATGGTTGTGATATGTATTGTAAATTTTACATAGCGAATATGTATTAGCTTGTTATTTATTAAAAATGAGATTATCTCTTGTTTAAAAAAATGAGGTCAAATTTGAAAATTTCAAAGTTAAGTTAAAAGGAAATATTTTTTTTTTTTTTAAATGCTTAAAACATTGATTTGCAGTGACCAAAAGAACATTTCAAAAGCATGGATTGAAGTTCCTAAATATTAAATACATTGACTATAAGAAGTAAAAATTTTTTAATTTTCTGTAATGTTTACTGATTACAATATTGAGTTCTATTTAAGTAATATGGAATGTATTTAGTATAACCCATGTTTCTAGACAACGATATAATAAAAAGATACTCTGCAATGCAAAAATTGCATATTCCAGTATTTATGAACTTGCACCATATTTTTCTAACCAGCTTCGTGAAGAATATAAAAATTGTCAATATTTAGAAATAGGATTTGACGAGTCGCTATAAAAATTTCATAAAAACAACAAATGGATATAACGATTAGATTCTGTAATAACAAAATTCAAATCATTATAAGGTACTTGAAATCTGTATTTTTATAGCATTCTTGAGCTAAAAATTTGCTGGAAAATTTCGAGGATGCTTTGGTATCCATATCTAATAATAATCTGAAGTAAAGAAAATAGTACAGATGTCAATGGATAAGTACAATAACATAAAATTTGTAAAAGAATTTTTATCGGGTAATCCTGATATCAGTGTTGACAGCATAAAATTCATTGTGCCTTTATTAATATTGCTTTTATAATATTAACATACATTCTTAATATTCCTTTCATAATTGTTCTGTGATAATGCATGCCCAAAGATTTTGTCATGTAAGTAAGGAAATCTTTTTCCTTTATTCAATTTTCATTATGCATTGAAAATTTAATAGAACTATTTTTCATTTTCTTAACATTTTTTTATAGAATGCCAAGTGCAAATTTTACTGTGAATGATGTAAGACAGTGTGTTGGTGAGTTGCATTTCAATATTTAATTTTTAGAATAAGAAATATTATTTGCTCTAATTTAAAAAAAAAAAAAATCTTTTATCAGGGAGTAGAAGAATGCTTGATGTAATGGATGTCACAACACAAAAAGATATTGAAATGACAATGAAAGATTGGTGTCGATATTTTGAAAATCCGAATCGTGAACAACTTCTTAATGTGATTAGTTTAGAATTCAGTCATACAAGATTGGAAAATTATGTGGAATCTCCTACAGTGGTATGTATTGCTAGTAGTAAAGTAGGTGCTCTTTTATCTACATTCAAGACCAAGACTGCACTTGATTAAATCATCAATTTAGATTAACACTTCACTGATAAAACATTAGAAAAAATTGTTTTTGCACATTCAGTACCTGTTTAAATAATATAATTTTCAAACCAAGTATTTCATCATTCTAGCAACTACACAATTAAGTATTTAATTAATAAATTACAGATTCTTAATTTTATTTTTTCCCTCATTAGAAGTTTCATTTTTTGCCTTGTTTTAAACAATTAGCTAGCTATCTCTAGTTTTATCTTTATACTAGGAGTCACGTACTTATGCTTATTAGTTTACTTCGAGAAAATTTTGCTCTACAGTACACTATGTGTAATAGTATCCATTAGAAAAAAAACTTTGTATTGAAATGAAAACTGATAGTTATGATAACCCCTGATTAAAAATGCAAATGACACTGTGCCACAATCAGGGAAAAATCTGAAAGCGATCATTGAATGATTATGGAATGTGCCAAACTATTGGATGTCATATTAAAGAGCACCTACTGTACTTAATTATTTTTATTAATACATCAAATAATATCTTATCTAAGCTCTTATTTTTCTACCATAATGCAATATATTACAGGATTTTGTCTTACAATTTTTCTGAATTTCATGTTTTAAAACTATGACACTCAAATATTGATTTGGTTGTCTATAAAGGACAGAAAAATGGCTGATTTGTTTAACATTATCTTGTTTTTATTGTAATTTATTTATTCAGTATATATATTGATTGCTAGTTGAATCATTAATAAAATGTGAATTGGATACTATTGATTTGGCACAGGTAAAACTTGCACAAATATAATAACGGTTTTAATTTTATTTTTAAATATGAAATATAGATTATTCTTAAAATATATCATTGACTGACTTAAAGCATTTGCTTTTCTTATTATTTCATTGTAATTTGTCATTTAGGTAAGACAAGTAGACTGGGTGGATTGGGTCTGGCCTCGTCATTTGAAAGAAAGTCAAACAGAAGGAACAAATTCTTTAGATGAAATGAAATATCCAAAAGTTCAAAAGTAAGTTTTAAGCCACAGTTTTATATGGAAATGTATTCTTACATTTTCAAATCGGAGACATTTAATATTAATATATATTTTAAAGCTTTAGTATATTAATTCTTAAAATCAATTTGCAACACTGCATTTTTTAATTTTTTTTCAGTTACTTTTAATAAACATGGATTTCATTTAGTTAATTAAAATCTATGTTTTAATGAATAAATAATGCGAAATATATATTGAAGCATTTCAATTCTTATTCATTAAGGTTTTTTGATAATTTTAGTATACTAGAAATTTTTTAGTACATAAATTCAGAAAAGAATCTTTGTCCATTGTCAATCTCTTTAATTTCTATCAGACAATTTTTTAGGATGTTTTTGAAATTGGCAAATAGCTTAAATTCAATTTTTTTACTGCTCTGTTTAACACAAGATGTTTTTTTTTATTTCTTAAAATTAAAACCTATAACATTTAGTTCAATTTTCAATTAGGACTACAAATTTGTATTAATTGAAAACTTTTTACAATTTCTGCCAATATTTTAAACATGGAAAAGTTCTAGCAAACACAATTTTGAAAATTTTAGAATCGCTAAGTTTGGATTTACGATATATAAGAGGCCAAGGATATCATGGTGGTGCTGCCATGTCTAGAACATTCAACGGTGTGCAAACCAAAATAAGAGAAAAATTCCCATCATCACTACATGTTCACCTTTCTTATCTTTCTCTAAATTTGCCTATTTCAGATCCTTTCAAATAAAAGATATTCATAATTGCTTAGGAGTTGTTGAAAAATGTTATTCGTTCCTCAATATTCCAGAAAGAAATAGTATTTTACAGGATAGTATATTAGAACTGTGCCTTACTTCCAGAAAAAAAGTATTGAAAAAATTTAATGTGTTGGATAGAAAGCCATGAATCTATTATGGTGTTAGTGGAATTGCACCATCTTTTGATTCATGCTCTTTAATTAATTGAAACTCACATTATTAGGATTCTTCTTCCTGTTAAAATCTATATTGATTTATTTCAAATGTATAATTATCTAGGGCTTAACATTTAGTTTTTGCAATCTAAATTCTTTTTTTATTTACAGATAATGATTCAAAATAGTTTTTTCTAAAAATATGCTTAATGATAATTGTGCATTTTTATTGAGGTATTTTTGCTCTCAATTATGATTTTCTCCTTACTCTTTTGCATTTCTTTCTCTCTCTTTTCCCCCTATTTGATAATTTGAAATTAAAAAAAAAATTAATTTCTGAAAACCAGACAATACAAAATCTTGTCTGCTAGTGAATAAATATAAACCTATGCATGATCCACTATGTGCATCGAAATTTTTGTAATTTTTTTTTATTAGAAACATAAATATCTTATGAATATGATTTATTTTAATAATTTATACTGTCCATTTTTGTGCTTTCTTGGTTCTTATATTAAAGAATAAATTTTTTTATCTAATAGGTACTGTTTGATGAGTGTAAAAGGATGTTACACTGACTTTCACATAGATTTTGGTGGTACGTCAGTTTGGTATCACATTCTTCGCGGAAAAAAGGTAGTTGAAAAAATTTACTGTTGTTAAATCATTAATTTGAAAATGCTGCATTTATTTTATTAAGTTTAATAAAAATTTTATTATAAAATAAGTATAAATAAATATTTTTCTCAATTTTAAGTTCGTTTAGATTAATTGTTGAAGCAGATCATTTGAGATGCTGTGGATACAAAGGGCGTACTTAGATGAATTGGCGAACAGCAGATCAATTTTCTTTTGACATTTGCTATAAAGATATATTTATTATAAAATAATAAATTAATAATGAGACATCCCACAAGGACAAAACCGTTTTTGTTGAGTTCGCCCTTTGTATCTGCAACGTCTCGTTTCTCTAGCTGTGTACAAATGGAAGTACGAGTCAAGTTGATCTTATTCCCTGGTCTCCAACTGATTGCAGAAAACAACCCACATTATCTCTGGCTGTGAGTGGCAGCTGGTCGTAAATGGGATATGTAAGAATCCTTTTGATGTGTGAATAAAAACAACTCTGGTTGGAGCTGGATTGAGACACGGAATTCTCTCGAAGGATTCTGTCATATCCATTTTTGAGTGGTTCTCGACTCATACTCCTATCTGCATGTGGCTTATATTGTATTAAAAATAAAATATTTTGTTTGTATATAAAAATTTAGCGTGTATGATAAAACTTAAATGCTTGAACACTGCAGCATCTAATTCTCAAAAAATAAAATTCCAAATCTATATGAATTTCTAATTATTAATTTCAGTTATCTTTGTGGTTTTCCGTACTAATTATTAGCTAGTAAATAAAGTAAAAAATAAAAAATTTACTTGAAAGTGTTTGTGTATTAAATCATCAAAAAATGTCATGTTTCAGGTTTTTTGGTTGATACCTCCTACTGAAAAAAATCTTGCTTTATATGAAAATTGGGTTCTTTCTGGCAAGCAAGGTGATGTTTTCTTTGGCGATACTGTTGAAAAATGTGCTCGTGTGCATCTTGAATCTGGGGATACATTTTTTATTCCTACTGGTAGGTTAATTTTTAGATTAATTTTCTTAATTCTGTTTAATATATTTAATAGGCATTAGCTAAAACATTTATCCAGATTTAGATAAAATATTTTCAGATTATTTTAAAGTGTTCCTAATCAAATAAATCTGAGTTTTACAAAAAACAATTCACAACAATATTAAAATAAATTTTGGATGTGTGTTGTCACACATATTTTGATATTGTACAAATTCTTAAAGAGTAAAAAGGATGTCTGCTTATTCTGTTTTTTAACAAATGAATATAATTTTTGTTTCAAAAAAATAATTTGTTATTCAATAGTCTCTTTATTTTCATTGATCTACTTTACTTGCGTTTTCTGAATATAGATTTTATACTTAAAAATTTTGAGTTACTTAATAAAATAATCTATAATGTTTAATGTATTGTATAGTTTTATGTTAAATTATTAATTGGATTTCTTAAAATAAGATGTCTGTCAAGTAAATTTGTGATAATTTGTTTGGAGGAAAACTCTTACTTTGTTTTTTGTGTATGAGAGACAGTTAAAGAGACTGACAGTTTTCTTTGAATTTTATATAAAGTTTTTTACAATTTAAAAAAATGAAATTTTTTCTCACCCCCATATTTATACTTTCTTAGGCTGGATTCATGCTGTTTATACACCTGAAGATACTATTGTGTTTGGTGGAAACTTCCTACATAACTTTGGTATTGAGAAGCAACTGAGAATAGCTGAAGTTGAAGACTTAACTCATGTAATTTGTTTTTAATGTTGCTGTTTTTTAATCTTTTAATTTTAAAATAATTTTGATGCTTGAAAAAAAAATTTATATTTCTTTAGGTTCCTGTAAAGTTTCGATATCCTTTTTATAATGAAATCCTATGGTATGTTGTTCAGCGATTTGTTCACTGCCTGCTTGGAAAAAATTATCTTATCTGCAATGAGAGTGGTGAGTTTCTAGATCCTGCAAATGGGTCCTCCTCGGATGTGTTAAATTTAACTGCAGCAGCCAATAAAGATCCAAAATTGTTATCATTGACTCATAATCCTTTGCATATGAATGGAGACAAGTTCTCATCTCCATTCAAAGGGATTGGTGAAAATCAGCATCAAGAAACTTCTAATGGGGCCAAAAGTGAAACAACAGATATGGATTCTGTTGCAGAAACAAAAACTGTTCCAACTCATATAGATTTAGAGGTGAATGGATATAAAAATGCTTCTAAAGAACATATTCACATCACAAAATGGGAATATGATGGTTTAAAGGTAAGTTTCTGAAAAAGTATTTTCTTTAATATTTATTATTTATATTAATATTTTAAAGTAGATTCTTTTTTGTAGTAGTAGTAGTAAAATAATGAACTAATTAATAAAAAAAAATATGCATGCTTTTACATTTTTTGAACTTGCCAAATCAGTAATCCATTTAAATTAATTTTCAGAATAGAGTGAATTTCAACTAAAGTATTATTTTAATAATAAAAAAAAACTAATCTGAAGTTTTAATTGCAATTATTTATTATTTAGAGCTGGGTTTTTTTCTTCTATGTATTGATCATTTTTTATTTTAAAAAAAATTGTAAATTAATTTTTATAAATTAGATTATAGAAGCTTAAAACGAAAAAAATTAAAAACAACAGAAGTATTTGAGGTATGCAGAAAAATATGGTAAAATATTTATAAAAAAAAAAAAAAAAAAAAAAAAAAAAGTGCTAAATTGCTAAGGAGATTTGGCAACCCATGCTTTGTAAGTAAAGCAAAGAACATATAAATAAGAAATATTCTTTGTTAAAAAGAAAATGTTCTTTATTTGATATTTGTCTTTTAAAAAAATGATTAAAAAAAGGCATGTTCTATAAAAAAAATTATTATTTGTAAACTGTGGTGGTTTTTTTTTCTTCTAAAGTTATTTTGTTTGCAGGCAATTCTAAAATGGCTTCTAAATTTACCACCCTCAAAAAAAGGTATTCCAAGTTACATTCGTCATCCTGATGCTTTGTTAGAAGATTTGCAAGTAAGTTGCAGTTCCTAATTTTATTTTATTTTTGAAAATTTCCTTTAAATTAATTTTATATAAATATTCTCTAATTTAATTTAATAACTGTTTTTTTAGATCCTTCTAAACATGCATAAAGATGATGATCCTCGCCTTGCTATTACAGGGAAACCATCTTTGTTTTGGTTAGATATCAAAGTAATAAACTTTTCTTGAAAGTTTTCTAAATTATTAAGTGTTTTATTCTTTAAATATTTCAATTAATTCTATTACTAGCCATTCATCATTAGTCATTGCAGTCTTTTTAAAATCTTGGGTGATTTTGACCCATCAGATTCTTTCTGTTAGTAATGTGAAATGAAATAATATTTTTATACAAATATTTAAAATTATGTATCTCTAAATACTTCTAGCAATCATTTCTTCTTTATTTGAACTACTTAAACCAAATAATTCAGCTTGGTATTACCCAGCGTATATATCATAATGGAAAACAAACTTATCTACTAAATGCCGATCTTAATTGTGTGTGTGTGTGTTTTTTTTAATGTTAATAAATATTTAGTTAACATGTGTTTTTACAAATTTTTACACATTCAATGTTGATGTGAAGTATACGTAATTTAGCTAGATTAGAATTTACATTCCTGCATTATTGTTTTCCCCCTTTTAAGTTTTACAGAAGAAAAAAAATGTGTTTAGTTAAATGTTCATAATCAAAAATTGTAAATGTATTCCAATAGATTTTTTTTTTTTAATTAAAAACAATTTTCTGCCATGGGCATCTGTCTGAAATACCTGATGCCATCTGTTGGAAATTAATTGTTTCTAATATTCTATTATATAAGCTTATTTAGATTTTATATTCTGAATTTTTTTGCTGATAAATAGTTATTCACATTTTTTTTTTTTTTTTTCATTACACAATTTGGCTAGATGTAATTCTTAAAATCATTATCAGTGCTAACCATTTATGAGGGAGATTTTCTCTTGATCCCTTTGCACTTTTCACTAATATTTTTTTTGTTATAAAATTTACTAAAACTTAAAATCTTGAAAAAAAATTCTCATGAACTATTTTTTTTATGTGTTATTTATTAAAAATAAGATGATGGACATACACATGAAAACTAAAAATATTTGATTTGCTATAAATTGGTAATGCTGGATTACTGGTCAGATAATTTGAAAATCTGCACCAGTGGCTAGTAAAGTAGGAAGGAAAATTTTGCTAAACAATAGTAGGCCTGAGATGGGATTGTAGCTGTTTTGTGTCATTATGATGGTGGGAGGAAAGAAATAGCAGGATTATAGATCTGTTCGAATTAACAAATATGACAGTTTCATTTTGCTTTTTTAGTTAGTTCTATAAGTGTTTTCTACTTTATTGCCCTAAGAATTCCTCCAAGGGCATGTAAGGCAAGTGGTCAAATCAATCTTGTGTTGCAATTAGTGTCCTGTCACTTTTTGTGTACCTGTTTGATAAAATAGAGAGAAAGAATGCCAAGGCGATGTCGATTAAGCAACTTATTACAAAAAATTTATTTCAAAAAAGACGTGCTATATTGTTTTGAGAGAATATCTAAAAGTAAAAAAAATT
Source organism: Caerostris darwini (assembly GCA_021605075.1). Lineage (NCBI taxonomy): Eukaryota > Metazoa > Arthropoda > Arachnida > Araneae > Araneidae > Caerostris > Caerostris darwini. The sequence continues at coordinate 38,662 of BPLQ01006151.1, forward strand.
TTCTTTTCCCAGCAGAAACCGAAGCCTAAGCCTCGTTCTACTCCATCTTCATCATCATCTAAGGGTTCAAAATCGGGGGGTTCTAAAAGTAACAATTCCAGTAATGCAAGACGTCGCAGAACGAGATGCAAAAAGTGTGAAGCTTGCCTTAGAGCTGACTGTGGTGAATGCCATTTTTGTAAAGATATGAAAAAATTTGGTGGTCCTGGAAGAATGAAGCAATCTTGCATAAGTCGTCAGTGCATGGCTGTGAGTATTTTATTTACTACTTGTTTACATTATTGAGGTATCAAAACTAATAATGTTACATGAATTTTTACTTATATGTATCCGAAGCTATGTGGGAAAAAAATCAGTTATTGAAGAATGTTCTGAGAATTTTGCAGGATGCATTCTCTTTTCAAGTAAGGAAATTCTGAAGTACCCAAATTATGTACTATGCATAAAGGAAAGTCAGCAGGTTTTTTTTTTTTTTTTTTTTAAGGGGCTTATTTAGCTTAAATCTTATCTTATCTTAAATAGAGATTATTTGTATTTAATGCTTTTTCTATCTTTATTTATATTATACAAAGTGACTCATAATTATTAGCTGTAAAGCATGAGGAGTTGAGTAACATCAAAAGAAACTGAAAGTGTCTATTAAATCTGTTATTGAAAATTGTTAGAAGAGGGAATTTTCTATAGCAAATTAGTGGGAAATATTTAGTAGATATATAGATTTAATGATATAAAAAATGTTTCTTCATTGATTGGTTGAACCTTTTATGCACATCTGGAATTTCGGTCGCTTTAATAGTAGCATTGCACTATGCCAGCCATCTTTAAATACCCCATAATTACCAAAACTTTAATACATGTATATAAACAAATGAAGGTTCAGTACATATGTGTGTTAGAACTATTGTTGTTAAATGCATTGAGTGATTTTTCTATTGCCTGTAATTAATTCATCACTAGATGCCTGTCTGCCAGCTCCTAGTTTGTATACTGATGCATGTTCTATGTATGATTGTTGCAATTTAAATGTGGGAATAAAAATTGCTATTTTCAACAAATACTATCTACAGCAATCCTATCCTTTTTCATGATTTTCCTCTCATAGGTTCCTTAGTGATTATGATTTCTTTGTTATCTACCTCTTCCAAATGTTTGTACCAATCTTTTAAGACACACTGTATATTTATAAATGCATACCAATTGGCTGAAGCATTAAAAAAAAAAAAGTATCCTTTTCTGTATAAAAGAACTATGAAGTTGTAGAGGTAGGTTGTCATACTAATTGCTGTAAACGTCCTGGATCTTGTCTTTAAATGCCAATGTTTTGTCTTCTGTTAAATTTTTCTCCTGTTTAATACATCCTGCTACAACATATTATAAATAGTTAACAAAATGTATAGTTTTCAAATGACTTTTTGTAGCTGTGTGGTCATCACAATCATCAACTGTGTGGTCACACATATGTTTGAAATGTAGTAAATTCTATTATTACTACTCAAACTACTGTTTACTTCATTCAGTATTTTGTTATTTATCTCCTCAAGATTAATCATTTCTAAGTAATTGACTTTGCATTAAATACTTGTAGTAGTAATATTTCAGGGTTTTCTGAATGTTCATGTAATGCAGAAATTGCAGATCACTAGATAATATGCATTACTTATTAGTCACTCGTTTAAAGTGAAAATAAGTATAGAAAAATACTATAAGCTATATACATGTACACTCATAAATGCTTTGTATCAATTTTTTAATTTAATTATTTGGATGATTGCTGTGTGTGTATAGACACACATATATATGTATATATGTTGGAATACCGTACTTTTTTAAAAAAGTTTTTTTTTTAATTATTTGTTTTGTAAGTTTTTTGGAACATTATAATGGAAATTTAAAGATGTAATTTATTCTGTGTAGTATAGTATACAAAATAAATCAATTTTAAATTTTTGGCATGGGTAGTCATAGTCTATTTTTGCTTTTATATCAGTAATATATTCTTTTTATTGTTAAATTTTAGCAAGTTATTTATATGAATTATTTACATCTTTTCTTTTTGCTTAGCCTGTTTTGCCGCATACTGCTTGTTGCATGATTTGTGGTAGAGATGGTTGGGACAAGTTATTAAATCCTCCAGAAAATGAGAATTCTAGTCTTATGGAATGTTCTCAGTGTTGGGAAATTCTTCATCCCAAGTGCTTGCAAGAAAAGAACCCCGATTTGCCAATGGAGAGTTGCATCAATGATGATTTGCCTAATAGTTGGGAATGTCCTAAGTGTTGTAGAAATGGCAAACCAGATCAAATTAAGGTAATATTGTAGATTCCAAATCAATTTCTTACGTAAAATAAGTTAAATGCATTTTAAGAAACAGACACTCTCTGTATGACCTAAAACTTTTCTCACAGAGTGAAATTCATAATCTCAAACAATTAATCAAAATAAAGTTATAGGTTATTCTTTTTGTAACTGTTAAGAATATGAAATAGTGTTGATACTTCAGTATCAACTTTTTTTTCTTTCAGATAATATGTGTTTGTAATTATAAATATACATGAGTATGAACTAATAATTTTTAAAAGATTATCTTTGCCAAAGTTTTGGTTGCATATTAGTAAGGAATTTTTGATTTTGAATTTAAAAAAATTCCACTGTTCCATTTAACATTTGTATGTATATGCTTGTGCAAATGTTTTTTGTTTTTTTCCCCATTGAACCTTTAAAAGCATATGCCAGGGCAAAGGTTGTGTCTATTGTGGAGTCCTGAGGAGCAATATAGTTGTACCTCCTGTTACATAGTTATTAAATTTAATTTAAGACAAAACAAAGGAGAATAACATTAAAGAAACTAAAATATAAATAAGTTTAATCCTTTGAACATTGTGTTGAAAAATGATTCATTACAACCTTGTGTTTGAATCAATTCTTGTCAAAAGTCCAAATCGACATTCTAAGGAGCATGTAAAGAGAGAAAAGAATTTTTTCAAAGCAAAGACACATTTCCTATTGGTTCAAAAGAAGACAAGAGTGCAGAATGGCTACAGCAGTAGAAAAGGAGGGCGAAGCTATCCCAGATCAAGAATGTGCTTAGTAGCGAGAAAGGTTATAAATTTTTTATTTACAATGGCACGCACGCATTTTTTCACCAGGACAGGAACAAATATTGATAAGAATTTTAATGGTTTTATTATCATAAATTATATTTTTAAAATAACCATTTTGGTATTTAATTGCTAATGGTGATTGATTGTATTAATGATTCTGTTAACTATAATTACTATTCTGGCTGTTTACTATTATTAACTGTCATTATATTTGAAATATTGATAAATCATAGGTAATAAAATTTAATTGGAAAGGTTCCTATTCATGCATTAGAAAATAAATTGAATACAATGTCAAAGCTAATGTGACATTTAATTTAATAAAAAAAAAAACATTAATAAAATGTCTGTTGTTGTTAGCTTAAGATAGTATTTAACATGTCTTAAGAGTTTACTATCTACCTTCTTAAAACATTTTCACATCAAGGTGTGATATGAAGGAGAAAATTTGAATACAATTTATTTTATGCATTAATAGAATTAAAATTATTCTGCTTAGATTATGATGCATAGAATTTTCTTTTGAAAAGCAATATTTTGCCTCAGAACGAGTCACATCACTTGTTACGCAGATAAAAAAAAATATGAAAAAAATTCGAACTAAAACATTAAGTTTGGAAACAGCATTGAAGATTTGCTTACATTGAACTTTTCGTTAATGCTTAACATCTACTGCGAATGTTTTAATGGAAGGAAAAAAAGAAATATTTAATGTAAAATGTTTTATATTTTTATTTTCCTTTTGTTATATTTACAATCCTATTTAAAATGTACTTTTTTTTCCAAGAATATATATTTTTATTTTATGTTTTTTAGCCTCGTCAGATGAAAGGAAAAAATTCAAAAGGATCAGATGCCTCTCGATTGTCTGTTCCTGTATCAGAAAACGGTGCTGTGGATTATTCCAGTATGAACGAAGTATCTGAATCACTGGACATGAATCAGTTGAAAGTAGAAATTAATTCTAATCATATGCATCATGAAATATCGGATATTAAAAGAAATTCTGAAGTGGAACCATTCGAAATGATGCCTCAGAAGAAAAAGGTATTTATAATTAAAGGAAATAAGTAACAATTCTAATTCATGCTCAAATGAGGCTATTATTAGTTAGCAAATATTAATTTTTTTTTTAAGGAAAGAATTTTTCAGTTCCTTGAAAATAACAATTGTAAATAGTATAATTGATGTTTTGATCTGATAGATAAATGCAGTAAATTTTCTAGAAATTATTTGGCGAAATAATGGATTTGTATTATTATTTTATATATGTAACTGTTCATTATCACCATGAGTTCACACTAGTAACAAAGGCTTACAAAAGTAAGTAATATGACGAATTAGAAAAATAATAAAATAAAATAGTATAAAAGTGGTATATAAAGCTAACGTATACACACACAAACTATTAATCTAAAGAAAGTAAATACACTACTATGTCATAATGTGCTATGAAAGTAAATGTAAAGATACACATCAGTTATATTGATATGAATTCACAAATTCAAATCTGAAAAGATGAATTTTCTCTACTAAAAGAAACAGGTCAGTGTTCCTTTTAAATTTGAAGATTTTCTTGAGGATCTTTCTATTGTTTTTAACATTAGTACATTTAAACCTGATATGTTATACCCTAGATTTGAGATGGTATCTAAAAATGGTATTCATTCAAATGACCATGATTTGATTAAAATTAAGAAATGTTGAAATGCACAGGCAGAAAAAAAAAGGTTATGTTTCAATCTTTTCTTCATTACAGGATAAAATTTCTTTAAGTGGATACTTAATTTAAAGATGAGGTATACTTTTCTGCCCATTTTTTGACAATAAATGTCCGTACAGTAACATCTAGGAATGCTAATTGAAAAATTAAGAGGGCTTTTTTTGCTCAAAAGTTGACTGATTCCCAAAAACCCAATAATGCATCACTGAACCTAGAAAACGGTAATATTAGTTTTAATTAAAAACAAAATTTCCCATTTATATTTGAAAGAGAGTGAAATGAAGAAAAAGAAATGGCGGCGGAATAAAGAATGGCTTTTCTAGTTAATTTTATAAGCGAGGTCATCGTCTAAATAATTCTATTTCTGGGCAAAAGCAAGTGAAATACAATCAAGAGATAAAATATAGCAATTTTTGTACACTATTTGGAACCAATTGTATTGATTTGATTTGTTAAATAAATTATATTCACTGGAGTATAATTTTATGCAGTTCAAATATCCATCCAAATCATATAGTGTAACCTTTCTACCTTAAAGGAATTTTACATTTTATTTAAAATAAGTTCTATTTGCAATAAATATTTAGATTGAGTTTTATAAAAAAAAATTGATAACTGTTCATTAATTCAACAACAACTTTGCTGGAAAAGAAATCATCTGTATCATTTCAGTTGTTTTTGTATATGTAATTTGCATATATACAAAAGCAACTGAAATAATAAGCATGTTTAAAAGTTCCCATTAAATGCTTATAATGTAATATTTTTAATGCTATTAAAATTGTAGTGCTCCTTGGTGGTGAAAAAAAAAATAACTGCAATTACTGAAATGTCATATTTTCAATGAATTCCATGTATTAGAAAAATTGTAGTAGAAACAAACAACTTAATTCTTAAAAAGGAATCACATTTGACGAAGAACATTCCATTTAAAAAAATTTTTTTTTTTATCTGCAATGCTGAGTGAGTGATGTAAAACAACAGTGGGTATGTATTTGTCAAGAAGTAATTCTTGAATGAGGCATATTTATTGATCTGTTACATTTTCGGTTTTTCTTGGGTTACTATTTTCACAGTAACCTCTCTTTACAAATACACAAGTAACCTCTCATGACAAATTTGAGATCATGGCTGTGCTAGATTATAGAGTGTTAATTTAATTTTAAGAATTATATCAAAGATGAAACACACTAGATAAAAATTAAAACAATTTGAACATTTTTATATTTAATGAAAATGTAAGCAGCATTGTGTCAAACAAACAAAGACTCGATGAGTGCTGGATTCAAGAGAGGTTGGTGTATTTGAGATTTCAAATTGTTTGCTTAGTTTTTATGTAGAAAGTTTTAAGATTTCAATAATATTTGCAATGTTCTTTATTGTTTTTTCCCTATTACTCACAGCTTACTGTTATGTCATATGTAGAACTTAATGAAGCATTTATTCATGAAAAGGTATTTTATCTTAGGTTCGATTTGATGCTCCCAATATCAAACAAGAAGTAATGGATGAATCCAATTGTGATGATTTGGAAGAGAACAAATCCATCAATCTTTCTATAAATCAAATGAACTCTTTGCAGTCGTGTAATGGAAATTATACATTACCTGAAAAGCAGGTAAGAAAGAGATCAAAAAGATTAAAGAGAAATAAACGACATAAAAAAAGTTCCAAATGAGGCTTTTTGTATCGTGTTGCCACATTTCATGTATGATATGTGTGTGTGTGAAACAGAAATGTTCAGTGAATCACATCAGTTTTAGCTTTTTTTTTCTTTATTATTGCAATTGATTATCTTTATTCTCTAAAATACTGTTTATATTATTTTGAAGGGAAAAAAAAAATTCACAGAATTTTTTTTTAACTTGTATTTCTGATTTTGGAAGCTATTTAGTCTTTATTTGATCCCAATATTGAATCTTTGGCTATGGTGAATCAGCTTCAGATGTTTATAAGTGGAAATTATGAAATGGAAAAATTATTTGTAACATTCTCCTTTCATGCTGTGAATTGCCTCGAGTCATATTTCATTGCATCCTCATGCAATTCGAACTGCATTAAAATAACTTTCACTAAGATAATCTGACTTTTATAATTATTTTGTTTTTATACTTTGTCTTCTGTCTACTTAATTTATTAAAGGTCTTTAATTATTTACTGCATATAGGTTTTGATTTCAAGCATTCCGTTGTGAAATAAGACAAAGTTTTTTCTCGCACTGCAAATTTTCAGGAATTTTTGTCTCCCTACTTAAATTTGTTTTTTTTTTTTTCCTTGTGAATTATTAAAAGAGAATAAAATAATAAATGAAATAGAAATAAAATTTTTATTTTAACCTTCTTTTCATTTAATAAAACATTTAGTTACACATTTTCCTTTTCAGAATAAAGTGCAAAATGGCAAAGACTGGTGGGATTCACTAAGACTTATTTTCTGTTGAAAATGGTATTGTATTTGTTACAGCCATTCTAAAAAACAAACAAAAAAAAAACATTATTGGCAGAATTTTGTTTATGTGTTATAAAACTAGAGTTATGTTGGTTTTTAGTTTTTGTTTTCATGTGATATACATTTGGATATATTATCCAGGTAACTATAACTGTAATCTTTGTCAGATAAGCATCTGTTAAGTATTTATGGCACATTAACTGCTTCATTGTGTGTACATAGAAATTTCAATACCTCATTGAAAAACATTGCATATCATTTCAATAGATTAGATAAATGTTTGTATTTTTACAATTCATTCCATCCATTGTATATAATCAATCTGAATTGTAAAGATAATGTGATGTTTTCTTTTTTATATAAAATAAACATTTAAGTTTAAAGTTAACTACTGAATTCATGTTCCTGTTGAGAAATATGAAAGTGTAATCTGCCAAATTAAAGTATTTAAACTGTTTTCTTTTTAACATGTATGCTTATAAAAATAGTTTCTGAAAGAAAAAAATTAAAATCATTTTATAATTATTAAATTTATAATTCTCACTTAAACACTAATTTATTTCTGCACATTCTATACTCCATTTTTAACACACATAGTTTTTTAAAGAATTATTAATTTTCTTTCCCTTTATATGATATTTCTTATGTGCGTCATGAATGTATCGGAAACGACATATTTCACCATACTTTGCTGTTAATATATTTTTTATTTTTGGTATGCTTAAGTTAGCAAAACAAGTTGAGTAATTGTAGCTTTGTTTAAAAGTGTGTTTTTCGCACACTTTAATTGTTATGTAAATTTGAGACATTCACTTAGTTTTCTAAATATTGAAAAGCATAAACATAAATTTTTTTTATTGTTCTGTGATCCATCTTGGATTAAAGTCTTTTAGAACCATGTAAAAAACGAAAACAAATCCACAAAGAATCTGCAGCTCTTCTAACGGCAATCTTTGTTTTGATAAATTTGTTCTGATTTTTATATTTCTGTCATGAAATTTTGCATTGTAAAAACATTCAGATGCAGTCTGAATGACAAGAAAACAGGATTTGATGTTCAATAAATTATAAGAAGTTGTGTTATTGTCCATTTTTTTTATATACCCAGAGGATAATTTTAATAGATACATGTTATCAGGCAATAGCATTATATTCGTTTGAAAGCATATTTATTTATTGAGAATTTGTTGTTTTTTTTATCTCTAACAAAAAAAAAAAAAAATATATATATATATATTTATATTTTTTTTTTTTTTTTTTTTTTTTCCCCTTTCCTTTTGAAGAGTATGTAGATCATTTTATGATCTATATTTATATTAGAAGAATCTCATCTTTTGAGGCTATTTGTCCTTCTTTTCATTAGTTACATCTTTCATTTTTGTTTTTTGGTTGATTGTTTGTTTTTCTTTAAATAATAAAAAAAAGATTTAATTTTAATAATGCAAAAATTCTAATCCAGAGATTTTATTTGAATTTAACATGCATTTTCATACAAGAGAAAATGTGCAGGTTTTCATTATGACTTTTTTGCATTTGTCTATCTTGGAAGAAGAAAAGGCAATTTTTCCATCTTAAAGAGTGTATATATAAATATAAAAAAAAATTGGTTAAAAAAAATTTTTTTTGCCCTTCTCTTACAATCCACTTCTAAATGTGTACTTTTTAATAATTTGATTTTTTTTTTCATTTTAATTATTAGTTTTAGCCATAGTGTCATTAGTTTAATATTAAGAAGACTATTTGTTATATTTTAATCATAAAATTTTCTAATTTTATTCAACATTAATTTGATAACTTTTTCCTTTATTTAAAAAAAAAAATATCATGTATAGTGTTATAGTTTCTCTTTGAATTGCAAAAGCTTGCTTTGTAAATTTAATTAAAATGTTTTCATCTTTAAAATTTTTAAATCATTTAATCCAGTAATAAAGCTTTTTTTGTCTATGTGTGTGTGTGTTTGTTATTTATGTCTTATTTTAGTTTTATTAAATTTTGGGGTGCATGGTGTTTTCTAATTAAAACATGCTTACATACAGAATTTAGTGTGTTGCACTGCTTTTTCTTGCATGGTTGTGGCTTGCTTATTATATATATTTTTTCTCCCTTTATGTTGGTGTTGGGCTGAAATTCCCATTTTTTTTAAAAATTTATTTTACTCATTTATCACTCTTAACAAGGTTGCTTCAAACGCATGCTTAGTTGCACTGTTCTGTCCAGAATGCATTGGATATCCTGCAAGCAGAAAATAAAAGAAATGTATTCTCTTAATTTCCAGGAAGAAATCAGTAATGGATGTCCAACATCACCTACCAAAGAAGCATGTGAGAGAATTAAAAAAGCCCATGTGTCTCCCTCTCATATTCGTTCCTGTGCTCGCTATCCTTTACAGCTGAAGAAGACTTTCAAAAATGAGCAGGGAAAGGTTTTACGAGTTAAAAATGTGAATGAAAAACTTGACATGAGATCAAAATCCAAACTCAATCTTGGAGTACCAATCAAACGCCATGGGGAAACTGCACGGGAGAGGTTGTTCCGCAATTTGAAAGGTCTAAAGAAAAACCTGCTCATCAAAAGCAAGAGTTTTGGCAAATGTGAAGAAGGCACTAATGGTAAACCTGTTGTTAAAGATGTGAAAGCAGTGCAATCATTTGATAGTATAAAAATTAAGCAGGAGGTGCCATGTTACTTAACTGAAGAAGCTAAACCTGAACTGACTAATGTTTCTGAAGAGAAGCTTGTGAAATCAGAGAAACTGAGTAATAAGATACCAAACGCTGAAAATCCAAAAATAAGTTCTATTTTACGCGATAACCCTCATTTAAAGAAACCAAAGTATGTTGTCAGGCCTGCACCGATTGTTGAAGATAATAATGAAGAAAAAATTCGTAACTCTAATACAGGCATTGAGAATTTAGCTGTGGAGAAAGAAGTTATGCTGCCAGTCTTTCAGTTCTTGTCTGTTAAAGATTTATATGCCTGCCAATTGGTTTGTAAAACATGGAATAGATGGTCAGTTGATCCACGGCTGTGGACAGTGATGGATTTAACACGAAAGAAAATATCAGCAAATACTTTAGTTGGTATTATTCGGCGACAACCTGTTACTCTGAACCTTAGTTGGACTAATCTGTCTCGTAAACAATTAGCATGGCTGATTGCCAGACTACCACAAATGAAAGAACTAATTTTAAGTGGTTGCTCTTCCGCCTCTGTGGTGGCCTTATGTACCTGTAATTGCCCCTTATTACGTTCTCTTGACCTTAGTTGGGTTGAAGGGCTTAATGATTCGGTTATCAGGGATCTTCTGTCTCCACCTCCTGACTCGAGACCTGGATTCATTGAAAATAAAACTCGCCTTCGTCATTTAACAGAAGTGAAACTTGCTGGTGCTGATATATCGGACGTGTCTGTACGTTTATTGGCACATCATCTTCCTTTGCTGTCCAAATTAGATCTGAGTCACTGTCACAAGGTGACAGACATGGGTATTGCTGTTTTAGGAGCTGCTAAGGCTACTCGGTTGCAGTTCCTTGATGTATCGTCATGTTCAAATATAACTGATACCAGTCTAGAAGCATTGAAGCGCTGTAATAACCTCGCACACCTGGATCTCAGAGATTGTGGACAGGTGACAGAAGCTGCATGCTCAAAATTTGTCGGCCAGAATCGTCAAACATTGATGCAAAAAGAGGCAAAGTTTATAAAGAAGCATTTTTAGACCTTTATTTGTGAAGGAAAAAAATAACACTACTTTCTTAATATTTCTATGAGTAGTGATATGTTCCCTTTCCTCTTTATGATTTCAAATGTAGGTTTTTGAAAGCACTTATTTTGAATCTTTAGAATTACATAGTGTGGTTATTTTGTTACTTTTAAAAGAAAAAAAAAAATTTTCAAAATACACACTCATGCTTAACATTGTGTACATTTTCATTACACACTTTGTTTTTGGCATGACTTGCATTTTGTTTCATGTTGTTATGGAGTTAATGACAAAGCATTCATCCTGTATTATATGTTCACATTTTTTTTAAATGTATATAGAGAACATAGTGAATTGCTTGTTTCATATTTATAAATGGCAAGCTTGATTTATGTTTTGTGTTTGTATGATATTATTTGATTCAATTTTTTTTTATTTAATTATCTTGTGTTGTGGCCAAGATATTGATAAAATATATCAAACTGAAATTTGTATCATTATTTTATGTACAACGCAAACACTTAGTTTCATTATTTATTATAAAATTTTAAAAAAATGTTTATTCTCCTTATCTGAGAAGTGGTAGTGAAAAACATTTAATATTAATGAATTTCTTTGTATATGTTATTACATAAATTTGTAGGATGTATGATTTTTCATGCAAAGATAATTTCTTTAAAAAAAAATTGCAATAAAGGAATTTATTTTATTCTCCTTTTCCTTACAAGTTTAGTTTCTTGGTATATTTTTAAGATTGTATTAGATTTGGTATATTTTTAAGGCATATAATTTTTTAAAGTAGAATTGCATTAGATCAATGTAAATAAAATAAATATTGTTTGATTGATTAATTTTAAGTAATTTACACCTGAAGTCTTTGCAAATTATCAAGGGTTTTCTTAAATTACATGATCTTTACAGTTAAATAATTTTTAGGAATGTATCTGCCATGTAAAAGAACATTTACGTGCAGAAAGAATTTTCTGAATCATAATTCTTATTTTAATTATGTTGAAACCTTTTTAAAAAGGAGAAATATTGTTAAATTTTCTTAATAACTTTATAAAATCTAAAAATGGATTAAAAAATGTTTAAAAAGATAGTATTTCTTTAATTATAAATTTTAAGTGCTTATTTAAGGTTCAAAAAAAAATCCCCTCTCATTTAGATGTGGTATTTTCTGGATTCTGAGATAGTGGACCTATCCAATTGGTTTCAATCCAATCGGTTTCCAATTGGTTATTTTGGTTGGATGTCATGTGTTTTAAAATATGCATTAATGATTTTTATGGGTTTTTTTTTAAATTTCATTTAGTTTGCCAATCATTTGTGTTTTATGAATGAAAACAAAATACTTATGTTTTCGAAGATACAGCCTTGTTTTCAGTTACATGTAATGATTTTTATTTTGCACATTCTTTTGTCTTTGAATTTTTGATTGGCACAAACAATAAAATTATGCCTGAAATTCAATTTCAAATCATCTAGATTAACAAGACTTTTTATGGCTTAAAAGATTTTTTTGAATTTGCTTTTTCTTAGAGGGGAAAAAAAAAAGTCTAGTAAGATATGTTTTAACTTCTGAAATGTGGTCTCTGACAAAAAAAAAAAAAAAAAAAAAAAAAAAAAAAATTGCTTTTTTGCAAGGAAGGAATTTGAGAAATGGACTGTGGTGTTTTGATTAATGGTGTAGAAGCAATTATTCAGAGCTTTTAAAAAACCCAAATATTATTAAATATATCAAAAGTTAACAGAATGAATTGGGCTTCTCATATTCTAAGAATAGATGATAACAATGCAAGAGTTCCAAGGGAAATAAAAAGATAGATTTTTTACTGTTAAAGCCAATTACAAGATCTAAAGGGAAGAAAAACATGCAAACCGCCAAAGACAAGTAGTAAATATTTCTTCAAAACAAGGCCCTGGGTTATTGTGCCAATTATGATGAATTTAATCATATATAACAATATTTAATAATATAATATACATATTATCTCCTATTATGTTTTAAGAAAGATAATGTAATTAGAAGATATTCACATTAACTTTAGTTGATTAAAAAAAAATGTAGCTAATATTTTTACCTATGAATAATGCAGTGATTTTATATATGAAACTTATTTTTTAAAATTACCAAGAATACATATGGAGAGAAAAATTTCTGAAGGTGCTTTATCTTACATATTTTTAATGGAATTTGTAGCTATTGAATGAATGGAAGCCCCTGAATCTGTTAATTCTAGATTATTATTTTGAACACATATTGTAGGTTTTCAATTTCTAGTTCTTATACTTACTGTCTTATTTAAAATAAATATTTTGGTGAATTTCACTTGTGAAATTTTTTAACAAGTCTATAAGAATTAATACAATTTACATTTTCTTTTTTCACTTAAAAAAAAAAAAAAAAGCATAATTATCTTCAATTCAAATTAAAATGTATACTTTACATTTAAGGTCTGTTAAAATCTTACTATCAATATCAAATTACAGTTATATGTTATGATATGCTAATCCTTATTCTGTGGTTAAACTTTATATCGTAAGTTCATTAAATGAACTGCTTTGATACTGACTTTGAAAATTTTTTATTTATTTACTTTTAATTCCATGTTTTTATTATTTTTTTTAATTTGGGTGCTATTCTATTTATAAATTATATCTTGGTTATAAGAAACTCGATTTTTTTTTAAATTTCAAGTCACAAATAAAATTATAATAATCCATTATTATTATTATAAATGCTTATATTTAAAAAAATATTTAATCAACAATAAAAAAAATATTTATATAAACAAAAAAAATCTTTCACATACCAGTTTATTAATTTAATTTACAACATTAATCATTGATTCAAAGTATTTTATAGTAATTATGAAATTAAAGTAAGTGCTTTGTCTTGAGATCTATGAATAATCTGTTTTGTGAACCAGTATATGAACATGAATACCATATTTTGATTTTTCTCTAATATTCATGCTACCTAAGTTATGATCAAAATTGAACTTTCTTTACCCTAATATTTATGCAAATTAATTTAAATATTGTTATCAATTGAATATTTAATTTTTTTTGTATAAGTGCACATTATTGAATTGAATATTTATTTTATATTAAAAGCAGTGAATCATTCATTCATTTTTTTTATTATTATTATTTATGACCACAATGTTTCATTTATGCTAAAAATTCAGATTGAAATCAAACAAAATTAACTGTTATTTAGAATGAAAAAAAAATATATATGGTCTGTGATGAACTTGCATCATTTAGAATATTTATATAAAGTCTAAAAAAAGTATTGCGCTTTAAAATGTTTACTAAGAGATATTAAGCAGTTGCAATCATTGAATAGAATATAGTAGTTTTTATTTTTCGTGAAATTTTATTTGTGTTATTGAATTTTTCTTAAAATAAAAAAATAAATTGTGTGATTTTTAAATTGTACCTTATTTGATAAAAATTTTAAGAAATTCCTGTTTTGCTCATTTAATTCTAGTCTTATTTTCATAGTTTAAAATTTTGATTTTAAAAAAAATGTATGTGTTATTGAAACATTAGAAGTAGATTATATTTTTAAGTGATATAAATAGTTATGTTTAATTCTTTAAATAGCATATTGGAAGTGATTGAGAAAAAAATTTCTACATTTTAATTTGTATACTTTCCCTTTTTTTGTTGTCTGAAGTGATTTATTTATTATAAGCATGTATATAATTTTATGTACTGTGAAAGTGATTTGCATTTTATAATAATAGTAATAGAACATTTTGAACATGGCAAAAAAAATGTGATATTTGTGCAAATGTTGAGGAATAAATGCAACTTACAAGTTTAATATTCTGTTTTATTAGTGTGATGAATATTTGAAAATGTGGGTTATATATCAAACAATCAATATATGAAAAAAAAAATAAACTTGGAGTATTATTTCGTCTTAATTCTGAAATTTTTGACAAATCGTAATATTTCTGAAACAAAAGTTAAATCTACTTTGGTTTTTTTTTTTATTCAAATAAATGGAAACACCTAAAAATAGTATAGGAATACATACATTGCCTCACCCTATATAAATTTTACTTTAAAACAAAAAGTAAAACCAATTTTCAATTTAAAATTCCCGGGGCTTATGGAATTTCAATTTTTTAGGTTGCTGGCACTGTCTTTAACATCTGTGTGAAATTTGACGTCAAAATATTCATTCGTGTTTCAGTTACTCTTGGCATTGTGAGACGCTAAAACTGATTCCGACGATTTCTGAAATGTCTGAATTCGTTGAGCAAAGAACTTGCATTCAATTTTGTTTGCGGAAACGTATAGAATGTTGCAGAAGGCATTCTGTGAGCATTCCTATATCGGAAAGAAATGTTTAGAAGTGGTATAAACAGTTCAAAGAAGGTGTTGAAGACGAAGAGCCCTCGGGTCGACCCTTAACCGACGAAGCTCACGTCCGAAAAATTAAAGATTTGGTGCTTGCAAACCGCCGATTTACAATTAGAGACCTTGCTGATGATGTTGGAATTTCAAAATTATCGGTCCATTCCATTTTGGACATCAAACGCGTGAAATCTCGATTGGTACCGAAGACACTGAATGCGCAGCTCACACTGCATTGATTCTTCATGACTTTTTCGCCAAAAATGAAACCACCGTATTCACACCGTGCGACTTCTGGCTATTCCCTAAACTCAAAAGACAACTCCGGTGACACCGTTTTGAGTCGACTGAAGAGATTCAACGTGAATCGGCGCGCGTTTTGAAGGCCATCCCTGCCGATGACTTTTCAGCATGTGTTGAGGATTGGAGAAAAAGTTGGCATAAGTGCATTGTGTTCGGAGGGGATTACTTTGAAGACGATGAAATAAATTTGAAAGAATGAAGAAAAAAAAAATAATTGGTCTTACTTTTTGGGCACAGTAGTACAAGATCACTCGTATTAAGCGCGTCAAGTACGCGTGACATGATTAAGCCAAAGGACGTTGATTGCGAGTGCGTGGGAGGTTTCAATCAATGTCTTCCTTCAGTTCGCTGCCCCTGCAACGCACACATCAGAGTATTCTGCCTTCCTTGGAGTTGTGAATGGATTTTCTCCCGTTCCCGTCTCTTGTTTGGAGGTCATTTACCTCAGAGGGTGCCACCGAAAATTGTGTGGTTGAATGAAACCTTTGCCACGACAGTTTGTAACTCTAATAGCTTCATTCACTCAGAATAGAATCTATTTTGGAGTTGCCGTTTTATTCCCCACAAAACGTGGCGTATAATGGTAGACATATTCATATTAAGTAAATACTTAAAATGTATCAGTTATTCAAGTGATGGACGAAGAGAAAATTAATGTCACGATTCTAAAAGCGTGGGGTGCTCGATATCAATCGTTATAATTTTTCACTAGTTTCATTCCGAAATGCAGAGTTAGTTTTAAAATGTCATTCAAAGCACCCCACGCTCTTAGAACAGTGACATTCATTTTCTCGTCAGTCATTTTATTCTTATGTTAACAATTATTTTTTACTTCTTTGTTTGATTAACTCTAAAAGCGTGTTTTTTAGTTTTTTTAAACTATAATATTTAAATGAGGTCCCGGTACGGAGGACTGGTTCTTACAATAATTTAATTGTGAGTAAAACAAAGGCTAAGTGCGAATAGGTCGAGCTAGCCAGGATTCGAACAGGGAATCTCCTAATCCGTAGTCAGGCGCGTTATCCGTTGTGCCGCTGTCCCACGTAGGTTTGAATGTCTGAAAGATGTCTGTAAATGTTTCTTTGCAGCTTAAATAATGTGTATGAGGAGAAACAGATCTCCAGGGGGGGGAATAATGCGCCGATCAAGATGACTTTTCAAAGGCTATGTGTTTTAATCACTAATCCTGGCGATTCTAATCATGCTGAGAAAATGAACTTATCAAAATATTTTAGTGTCGTCGGTCCTTGATAAGTCTACAACGTTTACATTAAATCTGATCTCTGAAAGTAGGGCAAAATCGAGCCCAAAGAGTTAGTTACAAACATACATACTGGTGAAACTAATAAAAGTGTATTAGAAAAAAAAAATTGTGAATGTTTTTAATTAACTTATAATAGAATTTTAATTTTCTTTATCCAATAAAAATTCTTTGAAAACAAGAAAATCATTGCTGAATTAAGTTTTCACATTTTTACAACTATTACAATGATACTGATTTCGTATAAAGCATCAAACAATGCAAGTTTCAAATTTGATTTTTTTTTTTTTTTTTTTCTCACCCTTTCCTCGATGAAATGGCTTAGATTATGAATACTGAAGGGTTGTGCACGAAATTAAAAGATTGGAAACTAACAGAAGCCACCATTGGGACATAATTTCACTCGCATCATTCTAAAAATAAAATAAGGAACATCGCAGCTCTAAAATAACAGTGATGTGATGCAGTAGGAGTACTATAATTCGAAATCTCACTACTGATTAACCCAGGAATGGGCAAACTACGGTCCGCTGGAAGGTTCTATCCAGCCCTCGGATAGAATTTTAATTTGTCGATCCGAAATATATATTATATATCCATCTCCTTTTCTACTTTGATGAAATATTATTTTTTTCTTCCTTTTTTTCAAAGGACTGGTGATCTTTTTACTTTGTCTATTTTTGTTTTACAAAACACAAATCGATGGAAATAGCAAGCACAGACAGCTATCAATCTGTAAAGTGTTAAAAGCGGAAGTTCTGTGTTAGTTATAGCTGTAGATTGGAGCTAATAAGTTAGAGTTTTACAAATCATTAAGTAAGTTTCCAAAATTTAATATCTCACGCCCAGAAAATCAGTGCTATGTTTGCTTCATCTTATATATGTGAGCAAGAGTTTTCAACTATGAACCTTAGAAAGAATCATTTCAGAAGTATATTGACAGATAGCATTTAGCCTCGTTCCTTAGAATCAGTACATCTCACTATAAGGAATTTTTAAAAAATGAAATCGCAATTTCATTCATCTCATTAACATGTTTAAATTGTAATGCTTGTATATTGTTTTTAGAAAAATTTATCTTGGCCCGCCAAATTTTTTTTTTTTTTTTTTTTTTTTTTTTCGATTTTTGGCCCGCGACAGAAAAAGTTTGCCCATCCCTGCCTTAACCTCATCTTAATCCATAGATAAGTTTAAAATTTTAATTGGCTGCTTTAGGTTAGTAAATAGGATAGAAGATAAAATGTTTCTAAAAATTAAAATATGGTTCTCAAAAAATTAAAAAATGCTAAAAATAAATAAAAGTAAGATAAAAAATTAAAGGAATTTAAGTTAAAACAAACGGTACAATTAGGGACCAGTTGTCGATGCCATAAAACTATTGAAAATGATAAAACATTGTGATATGCTGAACGGCATAAAAAATAACCTTACTATAATACTAGGGTTAATTCTTCATGCTAGTTCAAATTTGGAACTAAAAATACTCATCCAGAGATCATGAACTGTTTGTCACCAATTTGTTTGAAAATTATACCGCGTGTAGATTGTGACTAAGACATTAACTGACCAAAGTGATAGGACTCGCCTTCTAATAATCTTCCGAGATTTGAGTTTTACACCATTATATTAAAGCATTGTTCTCGACGTACGATTTCGTGGTTAAAGGATGCAAGGTCTATCCGCTGCATTTTTTTTTTTTTTTTAATTTCTTACGTTATATTTATTGTAATAATACAACAAAATTAATAATATATTTTTACTAGAAACATACAGTGTTAGTACACTTTAAAAATTTGGACTTTATTTCGAATCTAAAGTAAAAAAAAATTTTTTTTACGAATCATCTGCATGTAATTCTGAATAAAACTGAACAAACTTTAAGAAAAAGTTGACTCATTTCATAAAAAGCAGCAGAGAAAAAAAAAATTCCTCCTCAGGAAAGTGATCGTACACCGAAACATTTTCGAATAAATTTAAATTCAAAAATTAAATTATTGTCTGTCGTTTTTTTTTCTTTTTCTTGCTTTGGTGACAGTTAAAAAATCGTTTGGTTTTGATTCATCATTTAAAAATTGCAGGTAGTCGTAAGGAAGCTACGAACAACATTCGGAAAAGGTAGTCAGAGATTTATAGTTAAAAAATGAGTGCTATAAAAATTTCTAGAGAATTTATTAAAAATTCTTTTACTTCGAGTGCTTAGATCAGCAGTATTGCATGGACGTTCTGAGCGAAGAAAAATTTCTGCAGGTGCGAAAAATAGAATGCTTTATTTTTTTCTCATGAAATCAATGATAAATAAACCCGAAACGAGTTGGAATCATGTCTTATTTGCAGATGAAAGCAAATTTAAGTTCCTATGGGTATATATTAATTTTAAGGAGAAACTTAAATGGAGAAAGTAGGAACTTAATCCCAAGAACTTAGTTGGAACAGAAAAACACAGCGATGAACTGTCCTTGTGTGGCAGTGCGTGTCAAGATTAGGTAAGAGTTATATATTGATGTCATTATGAATGAGCTGTTTATTAAAATATTTAATTTAAAATTACCAGCTCAAAATTTTGGTAATGGAAACAACTTTTTTTTTTTTTTTTTTTTTTATCAAGATAACCGTCCTAACGCGAGTATCAATGTTGATTTTAGAAATACCTGTTTTTTACTTGGGATAGAGATCTATTACTGGGACCAATTATTATTATTTTTTTTTCAAAAATTCTTTATTTATCCTTCCAAATTTATTTCATCGGCTTCAAAGGAATCCCCCCCGGACACAGTGCACTTATGCCAATTTTTTTTTTCCAATCCTCAGTGCATGCCAAAAGTCATCGGCAGGGATCGCCTTCAAAGCGCGCGGCGATTCACGTTGAATCTCTTCAATCGACTCAAAACGGTGTCCCCAGAGTGGTCTTTTGAGTTTAGGGAATAGCCAGAAATCGCACGGTGTAAATACGGTAGTTGTGGAACGATATGGGTTTCATTTTTGGCGAAAAAGTCACGAAGAATCAATGCAGTGTTAGCTGGCGAATTCGGTGTTTTTCGGTACCCATCGAGATTGGACGCGTTTGAGGCCCAAAATGGAATTGAACGATCCTCTTGAAATTCCAAATCATCAGCAAGATCTCTAATTGTAAATCGACGGTTTGCAAGCACCCAATCTTTAATTTTTTGGTCATGTGCTTCGACGGTTGAGGTGTGTGGTCGACCCGAGGGCTCTTCGTCTTCCACGCGTTCTCTGCCTTCTTTGAACTGTTTATACCACTTCTAAACATATCTTTCCGATATAGGAATGCTCGCCAAATACCTTCTGCAACATTCTATACGTTTCTGCAAAACCAAATTGAATGCAAGTTTTTGCTCAATGAATTCAGACATTTCAAAAATCGCCGAAATCCGTTTGAGCGTCTCACAAAGCCTAGCGTAACTGAAACACGAATGAATATTTTGACGTCGAATTTCACACAGATGTCAAGGACAGTGCCAGCAACCTAAGAAAGAAAATAAAAATTGAAATTCCATAAGCCCCTGGAATTTTAAATTGAAAAAGGGTCTTACTTTTTGGACACAGTAGTATTCCAACTACTACAATCATGAATATTTCTCCAGAAACAATCGCATATATATATATATATAAAAGACAATTACGCAACAATAAAAAAGTTAGATGTTTTAAGAAGGTTTTTCATAAAGTAAAATAAAAACAGTGCATACACGAAATAAATCATGTAATTTATTTTTTAAAATATGTATGCAAGTCTGTAGGCTTTGAATAGTGTAAATTAAGTAATTTTGCTGTTTCACTTATAACGTTAAAAAGTAAAATGAAAAATAATAATAATGGAACACGGCGAGAGATGCCCCTGCTTTGGATCGTTATGCCCAAATATGAATGCGTCGCTTTGACAGTATAAAAGCGCTAAAAATGTTCTCGAAAAATTATTAGTATCATAGGCTGACACATAGATGCCGCTACTAGTATTAAATCCATAGGATTTTTAATTAGCCCTAACCTACAAAAGACGCGTGTATAAATTTGGCAGCTGTTGCACTATTAGCATAGGAGTTATAGCATTTTTAGTGAAGCAACTTTTGTTAGTTTGAAAAAATGGATAAAAAGGAAATTTCGTGTGCTAATAAAGCATTGCTTTTTGGGGGGGGTGGGGGGTAAACATTGAAGCTTGGGATCCAAATTTTTGTATTTCTTAAAGTTTATGCTGCATTAATCTAGCCATTGTGACTTTGATGTCGAATCACTCTCCGTCGTTGTCAGCAGCCGACTGGCTAGCGCTCTGGCCGTTGGTACCGAAGGCTTCAGGTTCGAATCCTGGCGGTGGCAGGGATGTTTGTTGGTGGTTTGGAATCCACGTTAAATTGTAAGTCCCGGTCTATTTATCCTAAAGTGTGCACAAGTTGACCGTAGAACAACAAACCTATAGTTGTTGTTGTTCTAATGCAGCTGCCACTACAGAGACAGTTAATCTTTATATCATACGCAAAAGCTGCGCCGCTGCTACTCATTTAGCACTACCCAGGAGGCACATGTAGCTTGAAGATAGGCTACGGACGCGAGTAACACTAACCCCACAACGCTCTACGAGCCTATCAGATCGGGACCTACGGATTAAAATGGATTGCGAACCACTACAAACATCCATGGCCCAGCCAGGATTTGAACCCTAAACCTGTGGTACCGAGCACTAGCCATCAGGCCACCACTCTCCCATCGTAATGCAGTTAAATTTGGTATGATTATAACGCTTCGTTTTCATTATAAAAGTAATGGCACTAGTTTTCATTTCAGTGTCAACCGGAATTTTATTCTATTCCTTGTGAAAAAGGAGAAATTGATAAACTTTTTTTTGCAGCTAATTATTACTTTGAATTATTTCTTCTGTTAGAACTCGCGAGATTCCTTAGTTGAAATGGGCATAAGGAACCAAGTGGATGATGACAAACATATCATTTCAAGGACAAATAAGGAACCCAACTCATCTTGTGGATAAATTTTCTAGAAAACAGAAACTAGCAAAATGCTTGGGGATAAATATATTTTAATTTTTTTATCGGCATTGAATAAGATTCTGATCTTATTAAAAATTTAAACATTTAAAATTTATCAATCTCTTTCGTTCGGTACCACAAGTATCGGGTTCGAATCCCGGCGTTGCCATGGGTGTTTGTAGTGGTTCGGAATCCACTTTAAGCCGTAGGTCCCAGTCCTACTAGGATCGTAGAGTGTTGTGGGGGCATTGTCACTCCGCGTCCGTGGCTTACCATCAAGTTACACGCGCCCCCTGGGTAATGCAAAGTGAGTAACATCGGTGCAGCCCTTATGTCATAAAAGATCACGGTCTATTCGCCAGCTGCATTAGAAGCAAAAAAAATTGATCAATAGTCATAAGTTAAATAAATTTCCTGTTCTAGAGGTGCTTAATTTGTTTTGTGCTCCTCATTACTTCTATACGCTTATAATGGGAAATTTGCTGAATTATTCAGTAAATTTTTTTAAGAATCGGAGCTTTTGTCTTTATGATGTGAAAATACTTCCAGAATTTATGAGAGGTAATATTTCAGATGATCATCATAACTGGCTCGATAGCCCGTTGTGGGCCTTGGCCTTCTTTAAAAGATCAAGTCAGGCTGTTCTCCTCTTGGCCGTGGACCTCCAGTTTTTCATCTTAATAACATTAAAATCAGAGTTTAAACAGTCGACCTATCTCTTTTTTGGTCTTTTCCTTGGTCGCTGTCCAAAAGGGGTTGCATTGAAAACCTTCAAAGCAGCTCTGCCACTTTCCATTCTCATGAGATGACCGGCCCATCTCATTCTGTTCAGTTTAACAAATTTTAGAATGTCAACATCTCTCTAAAAAGTCTGTAAAGTAAAATTTCAGAGGTTTTTTTTTTTAATAATGTTATATAAGTCTTGACATATTCCTCGTCAGATGAAAAGTTTTGTGAACACATTGAAGACGGTTTGCCATGAAAAGTATACAGCTTGAATTCCTCCATACTTTTTGTAAATAGTTTTGTAGTATTTAATTTTGTCGATAACAAAAATTCTTTATTTTTTGCGGGATTTATTTACTTGTAATGTTGTTGTTCTAACTGTTAATGTTGTTAATGTTGTTGTTTTACTTGTAATGTCTGTTGTTGCAGCTGACAACACAGAGACAGTTAATCTTTGCTCCATAAGCAAGGGCTGCTCCGCTGTTACTCTAGCACTACTCGGGGGCACGTGTAACTTGAAGATAGGCTACGGACGTGGAGTAACAATATCCCCACAACGTTGTTCTAATGCAGCTGACAATACAGAGTCAGTTAATCTTTATGCCATAAGCAAGGGCTACACCGCTGTTACTCATAGCACTACCCGGGGGGCACGTATAGCTCGAATATAAGCTACGGACGCTAGTAACGCTACCCCCACAACGCTCTACGATCCTGTGAGACCGGGACCTGCGGTTTAAAGTGGATTCCGAACCACTACAGACATCCATGGCACCACCGCGACTCCAACCCAAAACCTGTGGTACCGAGCGCCAACCTCTCGGCCATCGGGCCCTTTATTTACTTGTAATTAACTATAGGATATTGCATGAAATTCCGAATGCAGAGATGCCAACTTATTATTGAATACATGAATCATTTTTTAAACAGTCATTTTTTCTCGTTACACTATGGCAAAATTTATGAGTTTAACGTGGAAAATGATGAGTTTAACATGGAAAGTGGTTACTAGTTTGAAAAAAAATACTATTTTCAGAAAGTGTTAATATATTCTGCAATGGTCGACATCTCTGCAAATGATGTGAATTTGCATCGCCAACAGTTGAATGATAAAAGATGGGAATTCACGTCTTCGATTTTCAAAGTGTTAAATTAAAAACACAGAGGCCAACATTGAAATTCCTTTTTCTGTTTACGCAAGTTGGCTTTTATGTTTATATATATATATTTCTTTTTTTCCTTGTGGAACCCAAAAAAGGATCGTTTCCTTCTTTTTGCGCACACTTTAATAGCAGAATGATTATACATACATTACATTAACATTCTAAGCCTTGAATGTTATAATGTTGTATAATGGTATTACGCATGAAATGCCTGTTTTCTTGACACTCGGCTGGTAGCATTCATTAGCAGTTGTGTTCAATAAAAAAAAAAAACAATAAAAAATCTTTGTGTGTATGAGGAAAAGAATTTCTCTTCCGCATATGTAATCTGGGAACATTAAAAAAAAAAACGAGTTATCCAAGAATCATAAAATCCTATTGGTAATCTTAGAACACGAGCACTTAAAACAGCAGCGTGAATGCTAATGCACTGCTTTTTCATTTAGATGCTTGAATAATGGAGATTTCCAAGATCGAATAGGAATTCTTTGGTTATCTGTTTACAAAGTGCAGGTTTCGTCAAACTCATCTGAATAGCGAAAAAGCAATTACTTAGAATTTTCTTGTAGAAGGTAATTAAATTGCTTCACTTTCAAAACGAGCCTTTTATTTAAAAAAAAAAAAAAAAAAAAAATATTACAAAAGTTATTCTTTATTTAAAATGCTTCGTGTATTTATTGAAAGAAAGTTTGTTTGAGGAAAGTAATATTTAAAAAAAAAGTTATTATGTTAAATTTCATAAAATTTTACTTTAAAATAAACTTGAAAACACTTTTAATAATAATTTTTTTCTAATGCAGCTGGCAAACACTTAGACAGTTGCCTTGGATACCTTAAGACAAGCGCCGTACCGATGTTACTCACTTAACACTACCCAGAGGGCACGTGTAACTAGAAGATAAGCTACGGACGCAAAGTAACAATGCCCCCGTAATGCTTTACGATCTTGTTAGACCGGGACCTACGGTTTAAAGCGGATTCCGAACCACTACAAACATCCATGGCATCACCAGGATTCGAACCCGAAATCTGTGGTACAGAGCGCTAGCCACTCGGCCATCAGGCCCCTTTTAACAATAATTTATGTTTAAATCTCATTATCCTCATCAAATTGCCCCTCAAGATGTTTTAATCTTACTGATTGCCATTAAATACTTAAGCGTTCTGTGGGTTTTATAATGTAATGCAAGTATTTAAAAATGTTCTGTAAGCCATTTAACGAATAAAAATCATTTTTCATCATGCTAAAAATCAAAAAGTCCCGAGTTGTTCATCACGGATTTGACTGAAATTGAACATTTTTCCTGCCCTTGAGATTTATCATACTTTTACAAAATCCATTTGTTGAAATCTAGAATACTATACCCATGAGGCTGTCCCCATTCTTACAACCCGGAAGATTTCGCCAATTTCTTTAGGGTTACAATACTCTAGTGGAATTCGTAACTTCTTTTTCCGAACAATATAATGACTATTTATTTCTACTTAGATAGTTATTTGCAGAATTTTTAGTTATAGTAAATAAAGAACATAAATATATGTTCTTTTAAATATTTATTCCGATAAATTATTGATTATTCTGAGGTTGTTCTTAAAACGTGTATACAGTATATGATACAGAAAATAAACAATTTTTATAATGCTGCCACTCATGAAAATACGAAACAAACAAGAAAAACGATTTTTTAATTTATTAATAACATGTATTTGATTATCAAATAATTATTTTCTTTTTAATGCTGTTGAAATAATTAAGGTTTTATAATAACCGTTATTCGAATTTGTGCGAAAAAATGTTATTTTTTATATTTAGAACGTTAATTCACGGCGAAAACGTCGATCGAATGTTTATTTTTAAAGCTTTTTATATAGTTAAAGTTTTGTGGCAGCAGTTATTTGAATTAGCGCGGAAAAATGTAATTTTTTAATTTTAGAACGTTAGTTTACCGAAGAAACATGCCGTTGGTTTTGCTGATGTTATTTTTTTTTGTTTTTTTTTTTGCATTTTCTTCATTCAATTGATAAGAATAGATACGGCATCCTCCAACAAAGGATATATCAGAAAAAAATGTAAGTTATTCATTGTTTTTTTTTTTTTTCCTTTTTATTTAATTTGGATTCAGCATCGTAAACAACATGAAATAATAATACATACTAATAACGGTACTTACGTATTAACGGTACCTTGGCGACAGACTTGGCGGTTTTTAAGTGTCGCCAATCTTTATTATTTGGAATAAAAATATTTTGAAAGCGTTTTGATTTTAAATGAAGTGTTTCATATATATTTTATTATTTGGAACAAAAATTTCAAGTGTAGATTGGCGCCAAATCTGTAGCTGCGGTTGGCGCGTGTGCTCTTTATCGACGCAACTGTCGCCAAGGTACCGTTAATATGTAAGTACCTAATAACACATAATAATAATACATAATAACATAACATAATAATAATAAAAGACATAATAATAAAAGTTTTTGACATAACATAACACATAATAATAATAAATTTTTGACATCATAATAATAAAAGAAATGGCGGTACTTACTTATTAACGCCACCGCAGCTACAGGTTTGGCGGTTTTTAAGTGCCGCCAATCTACACTTAAAATTTTTGTGAAAATTCATAAAATATATAAAACACATTATTTAAAATCAAAACACTTTATTTAAAAACAAAGTAGTCAATCGGATTTTGGTGGGGGAAAATGGGCCGATATAGAGTTTAACATTGATTCAAAACAGTCTCTATTTTGGCGCATTGGGAGCTCTTTATTGGCGCATTAGCGCAACTTCTGCTGCGGTGGCGTTAATACGTAAGTACCGAAATGGCGTCTTAACGAATAATTTTGCGTAATTTTATTATACCATCGATTATTACCTTTGTCTAAATGATATATTTATGTGAGTTAGCGAAACATTTAAACATAATAATTTGGCGATAAAGCGATTAAATTTGGCGCAAAAGCAATTTAAGAATAAAATTTTCTCAAAATAGTGGTATATTTTGGCGTTAAAGCATTAACTTTTGGAGTAAAAAGAAAACATTAAAATTTTGCCATAATAGTGGTAAATTTTGGCGATAAAGCGATACAAATTGGCATAAAGGCAATTTAGAGATAACTTTTTTCGCATAAAAAGTAGTAAAGGAATAGTGCAAGTTAAAGTAGTCAAGGAATAAAAAATTTTTTAACGATAAAAATATGGCGATAAAGCATTTTTTGCCGTAAAAGCACTTCAAAAAACAAAATTCGTTTAGCGAAAAGGTTTGGCGATAATACATTTCAGGGATTAAAATTTTGGGAGGATAGTGATAATATTTGGCGTTAAAGCAATAAATGGCTTAAAAGCACTTTCAGGAATAAACTTTGATGTAATAGCTGTTTGGCTACTAATGTTGGCGTAATAGCTCTGTTTGGCGATGAATTTTGACAAAATAGCGGTTTACGATATCAAACTTCGGCAGCCATTTAACTTGTTTACTTGGCGATTTGGCATCCCAGTAAAGGATTTTGGCAAAATATCATTTTTACCGCGAAAACAACCAGGTCCATTCATTAGTATGTTTACATGGGACTTGACAACCTGGCGATGTACAGTGGGCCACAAAATTAAGTATACACCTTAGAAACTTAGAGACTTTTTGCAATTACAAATTGAATATTGCTTTAAGATGATTGGATTTTTTACCTTATATACTTTAGTCTATGCTTTACCGTACTATACTAATAAAATTGTTACGTTTATTTATTTTTTACGAAAAAAAATAAAAGATCTGAGACGAGAGGAAAAACAACACCACAAAAATAAGTATACACCTTTATTAATTTCCTTTTAACGTACAAATTAATATTTTGTTGCATAACCTTTTGCTTGAATTACAGCTTGTAATCTTCTGGACATAGATTCTACTAGTGTTTTAGTGGTTTCAACAGAAATTTTAGCCCATTCTTCTCTCAGAACCTTCTTGAGAACTTCCTTGCTTGTGATTTCGTGCTCATGTACAGCTTTCTCTAATTTCGACCACAAATTTTCGATGACGTTTAGGTCTGGAGACTGGGCTGGAGTGTGTAATTGCTTCTTGCAGTGGTACAGCAAGTATAATTGCACAATCTTCGCTGTATGCTTGGGGTCGTTGTCCTGCTGGAATATGAAGCTTGACCCAAGCCCCAACTTACTGGCACTTTTTTTCAAGTTATCATTTAAAATCCCCAAATATACGTGTTTGTCCATAATACCATCAATAAAAGCAAGCTCTCCAACTCCTCCAGCCGACATACAACCCCAAACGAGGACAGATCCACCTCCGAACTTGACTGTCTTAATGGTGTTTTTAGGTGCCAGTGCTTTCCCAGCTTCTCTCCATATTTTAAATCGTCCATCGCTTCCGTAAAGATTAAACTTACTTTCATCAGAAAATATTACAGTGTTCCAGAAAGAAAATAGGCTTTAAACGATGTTCTGTGGCGAAAATCACTCTCTTTTGTCTATTCACATACTTGATGAGTGGCTTTCGTATTGGTGTACGGTCATGAAACCCATATTGGTGAAGGGTACGTCGAATTGTTTCAACTGAGATCTTTTTCCCGATTGTAGAGGACATCGATAAAGCTAGTTTAGAGGCACTCACCCTCGGATCTTTCTTTACTGAGTGAATGATCTTCCTCTTCGCTGTAGTACTCAGTATTTCTTTACATCCTCTTCCAGGAATATTGGCCACAGATCCAGTTTTTTTATACTTCTGTAGTATTTTTTGGACACAACCATGAGTTACACCAATCAACGAAGCGATTTCTCGAAGAGATTTGCCCTCTTTCGACCATTTTACAACCAATAAACGCTCAGATTCAGTAGTTTCTCTACGAGAGCTCATTTTACGATTTTTAATGAGAAAAAATACTATTTAAAAGCGTTGAAGTGCAATAGCACGTGTTATAAGCAGCAGCTACTCCTAAAACACTTTAAAGAAAAGTTGAAACTAAAAAAAGTGGTGGCATAATTTACAAATATAAGAAGTGTATACTCAATTTTGTGATATGGTTTTCTATCTTTTCTTCGAATCGCTTAACTTTTTTCGTAATAAATAAGTTAACTATAGAATTGTGTTATTATAGGATGGTAAAGCAGAGGTTAAAGTATCTAGGATAAAAAAATTTATCTATTTAAATCAATATTTAATTTGTAATTGGAAGAAGTCTAAAAGTTTTAGAGGTGCATACTCAATTTTGTGGCTCACTGTATTTCGCACGAAGGGTACAGGATTGTAGATTTTTACCTGATTTTGGTGGAATATCATTTTACCGCGAAAATTACCTAGTGCATTCATTATTATGCTTACTTGGCGACTTGGCATTCTGGTGATGCATTTGGCACAAAGGGTACAGGATTCTATATTTGTACCAATATATTTATTTTATAATGGTCAAAGTAGTGAAAACCAAAGTATTAACAAAAATACATTATTTGTGCATCCATATATTCAAAAATCAACTGTTGAAATTATGACAAAAAGTTAACTTTGATTTTAAAATAATATTCTTGTGAATATATGACAGATATTGCAATTGACAATTTAAACAGTTTTTGAAAAAATTAGATTCTAAATATGGTGACGTTATATATTTCAGTCAAATCAGATAATTAAGTCGTGGAAGATGTTTACAGCAGTTTTATATGTTACGAGGAGAAATTGACTTGTTTATGAATGACAAGCAAAGACCTGAACCAGAATTAAGAAATGATGTGTGGTTATTGGATTTATGCTTTTTAGTGGATATTGTCGAAAAACTCAATCAATTAAATATATCTTTGCAATGAAAAAATAGCCTTACAATCTATACCTTTAATCCCATCAAAACATTTCAGAAGAAATTGTTGTTATTTGAATCACAATTGGAAACTAATAACGCTCACCACTTTCCATTGATGAAATAATTTAAGAAACCAAAATGTAACAAGGATATCAAATATGCAAAAGAAATAAGAAAACTTACAGCTGCTTTTGAAAATCAATTCAGTAATTTAGACAAATACAACAAAATTTTTGAAATATATTTATCTCCCTTTCATATTGAGATCGAATCGGCCCCAGAATATTTACAAATGGAACTGATTGACTTACAATGCAACATTGAATTAAAACACATTTTTGAAACATCAGAATCAAAAATAGATTTTTATTACATTTATGTCACAAAAGAGAAATTTTCCAATGTGAGAAATCTGGCACAAAACAATGTTAGCACTTTGGGTTCAACTTACACCTGCGAATCGTTTTTTTTTTTTTTCGAAAATGAAATTGACCAAAGGCAAAATACGTTCAAACATAGCGGTCTGCAACACCTATTACGATGTGCAAATACCTATATTGAGATAGATTTGCAAAAGCTAAGTGAAAGAGTAATAATCATAAATAAAGCAACAAATATCGCACTAATAAAATAAATATTTTTGAATGATTTCACTTTTTTCTATTTCGTTTATATTTATATATTTTTTATATTTCATTTTAAGTATTATATAATTCTTTACAATGTGCGTTTAGTATCATTATTATTATCTATCTATGTTTACTTGTAAGAATAATAGTAAGCACCATAATAATAACTCATTAAGTTTCACTTTTTCACTCCAAAAAATGTCTGTAGTGGTCTAAATCTAATAGGGGGATATACACTGAAGTGACAAAAGTCATGGGATAGCAATATGCAAATTTTCAGATGGCAGTAGCATCGCGTAGAACAGGTATAAATGCGCAGTGCTTTCGCAGAGCTTTCATTTCTGTTCAAGTTATTCATGTGAAGAGGTTTTGACGTGATGATGACCGCACGACGGGAATTAACAGACTTTGAACGCGGAATGTTAGTTGGAGCTAGATGCATGGGTCATGCCATTTCGGAAATCGTTAGGGAATTCAACATTCCCAGATCCACTGTGTCAAGAGTGTGCCGAGAGTATGAAATTTCAGGCACTTAACGACCGAGACCGGCGACGTCTGCAAAGAGTCGTAAATTCTAACAGACAAGCAACACTGCATCAAATAACCGCAGAAATCAATGTGGGACGTACAAGGGACTTGTCTGTTAGAACTGTGCGGAGAAATTTGGCTTTCTTGGGCTATTCCAGCAGAAGACCGACTCGAGTGCCTTTACGGACAGAACGACATCGCTTGCAGCGACTCTCGTGGGCACGTGAGCATATCGGTTGGTCCCTAGATGAATGGAAAACCGTGGCCTTGTCCGATGAGTCACGATTTCAGTTGGTAAGATCTGATGGTAGGCTTCGAGTGTGGCGCAGACCCCACGAAGCCATGGACCCAAACTGTCAGCAAGGCACTGTTCAAGCTGGTGGTGGCTCCGTAATGGTGTGGGCTGTTTTTTCATGGCATGGACTTGGTCCTCTGGTGCGACTGGACCGAACATTGACTGGAAATGCTTATGTTCAGCTACTTGGAGATCACTTGCAGCCATTCATGGACTTCATGTACCCAAACAACGATGGGATTTTTATGGATGACAATGCGCCATGTCACCGGGCCACAACTGTTCGCGATTGGTTTGAAGAACATTCTGGACAATTCCAACGAATGATCTGGCCACCTAGATCACCCG
Organism: Caerostris darwini; assembly: GCA_021605075.1. Lineage (NCBI taxonomy): Eukaryota > Metazoa > Arthropoda > Arachnida > Araneae > Araneidae > Caerostris > Caerostris darwini. The sequence continues at coordinate 70,072 of BPLQ01006151.1, forward strand.
ACATGAATCCCATCGAGCATTTATGGCACATCATCGAGAGGTCTGTTCGTGCCCAAAATCCTGCACCATTAACGCTTTCGCAATTATGGACGTCTATCGAGACAGCATGGCTCAATATTCCTGCAGAAGACTTCGAACGACTTGTTGAGTCCATGCCACGTCGAGTTGCTGCACTTCGCCGGGCGAAAGGAGGGCCGACACGATATTAAGAGGTATCCCATGACTTTTGTCACTTCAGTGTATAATGTTATATGCAGCCGCCGTGTTAGGATGCATTTCCAAAGTGGCCCACAAGACCATTTGGGTTGGCCAGCCCTGCTGTAGGGCATTCAGGATACCTTGAATAGGATCGTACCAGGGCTTGTGACTGTTTCTAGAGGCAATGTCCTCAAAGCACCTAATGGTCTTTTTAATTATCGCCTTAACATAATGGCAGGCCAACTCATGTTTATTTAGCTGTCAAACAAACGGGATTCACTGCAGGACGACTGTTTCATTTTACGGAACTCTAAGAAACTCACTAATTCGTGTGACTAATGGTACAAAAAACAATGTTCTAAACATCATAATTTTTCTTCTTTTTTACTGGCATTACAGCCTTGCGCGGCCTCGAGCCTCCAACACAACAGCTCTCCATATGTCTCACTTTAATGCTAATCTCAATATTTTTTTTTTTCATTTTTTTTAAAGAATTTTAAAAAGTGTAAATATAGTATTCGTCCAATCTAAAAATTAAGATAGTTTACTTGAGAATTTGAAAGAAATTTTCTTAATGTCTCCTTTTTTTAATTTTCACAAAATAAATAGAACTTCCTAATTATTTACCTCTTACGTAAGAGTAAGTAATTAGGTAAGAGTAATAATTACAATTGCGAAGTTAAAAAAGAAAATTGTTAAAAATTTCCTTATAGGAGAAGAAAAAAATGAGTGAGAATTTTCAAGAATGATATTTGTTGAGAAGCACCATACGTAAGACAACTTAAATAACGACCGTATATACAAAATGCCCAATCAGAAGAAGAAGAGATTGCAAGGTGGAAAAAAAAAGTGGATGAGAACATAAATTCTGAAAATACCTATTGGCGGAACATCTGCGTTTTAATTATAATGGCCATTAATTTATACGGAATGGATCAAAAACCTGTTCCTAGGTCACCTTAAGATAGAATGATTTTTAAAAATTCAATATCACCTTCGGAACGATGAAAATACTATTAATGTATAAGCTTCGCAATATTCATGAAACGCAAGGTTCATCCTTGGCGAATTGCCCTTGAAAAGATAGGACTCGAAGGTTTTGTTCTTCATTTCATCAATCTGTGGCGTTCCACGCCGAGAGAGATGTGATAAAATTTCTAATAAGCTCTTAACTTCTCAAACAAAAGATTGGCAATAAACACCGCGCAAAGATTACCGGGCAGCATACTATCTACAATGTAGATCCAGAAGCTGGAACTTTTTCCCTGTTCTTCAGGATTCACGTTTTATGTTCGGCAAGTCTTGGGAAATCTCAACTTTTGCATATCCATCAACTCGATTCTCGTTTCGTAACTGCTACTTAACTCTTTTTAAGTGTGGCAAATTTAAGTGTGTTTCCTTTTCTTGAGCACTCTAATTTTCTTCCATAAAATATGCTGAAAATGGGAGTTTTATTATTTTTTTTCTTTGTGTATTTCAATTCGGAAGTTCCGTAGCGATTTGTATGAATCAATATATTAATGTCCGGAATTTTTTTTTTTTCCTTAAAGTCTATAAATTTGGTTTCATGGATGGCTTGTTTAGGAACTTTAGAGTTGGAATAAAAGATAAATTTATATCAACTTAACATAAATGTTAAAAAGGAAAAAAAAAAAAAAAAAAAAAAAAAAGATTTATTTTAGATACCGTTATTTTTATTGCTTAAAAGAGAACGTATTCATAAATTTCTAAATGATTCAGTCATGTGAAATGAATGTCATTATTATTATTTTTTTTTAAATTTCAAAAGTCTTCTTATCATATAATCTTACCATGTGCATCTTTTCCTGCCGTTTACGTGTATTTAAATTAATTTTCGAACGGAATAAATATTTCTAAACATCAATTTTAAGGTGTTATTTATTTATTTTCCTTCCTGCTGTTTACATCAAATTGATGTTGAAAATTTACATATATATATTAATGTCTCGGCCTATGCTGGAGCTATAACGGCTTCAAGAAGAGGACCACTTTGGGATTCATGGGAACACTCTAATTTTTATTTACAAGCAATTATATGTATATACAACTCTAATTATAACAAATTATTTACAAAGAAATGAAAATTAAATTTATAATTTGAAAATTAAAGATATAAATTTGATTCACAAGTGCAGTTCATTCCAAGGACTCGAATCTAATGTATTGGTTTGAGGCAGATCTTACACTGGTGTGCAAAACTTAAGCAACAATGTAAAAATTTAGCAGATAGCCATCAAATTGCAGAAAAGGAGGTCTGGAGATCAGTACAATGAACACGTAAGTCAGTAGAAACGTCATGCGTATGCAAATATCAGGAACGAAACGTCGGAGGCGAAGTGAGCGTACGCAAAACGCGTGATGTTGGCGCACGCAGTTCAACAGTAGAATAAAAGGAAGGACGAAGACGAAATTCAACATATTCGTTGCAAGTGCCAGTGAGTCAGTTCGGGAAATATGGCTAGAAGAAATCACCAGGACGACTTCACACGTGGAAGAATGATCGGAAAGCTTGAGAAGGGGCGTACTGTCACCAGTGTTGCTGCAGAGTTCGGAATCAATAAAAGTGTCGTTTCGTGCGCTTGGAAAGCGTTCCAAACCACAGGTACACCTGTTAGAAAGGTTGGTGGTGGCTGCCCGAGGAAGATAACTGCAGGGGATGATCGATATATCGTCCTGCAGGCGAAAAGAGGCCGACAGCAGTCACCAAACGCCATTGCTCAGCAACTCTGAACAGCAACGGGGCGACAAGTGTCGCGGTTTACTGTGGTCAGACACCTTCACAAAATGGGCCTATTCGCCCGCCGTCCTGAACGCTGCCTCCCGTTGAAAGTTGGCCACCGACGCCACCGTTTACAGTGGTGCAGAGAGCACAAAAACTGGACAACTGATCAATGGAATCGTGTCCTCTTTACGGATGAGAGTCGGTTCTGTACCAGAAGCTATTCTCGACACGTTTTGATTTGGAGAGAGGACGGGACCCGGTTTTATCCCAGTAACCTCAAGAAAAGACACCATTATGGTGGTTCTGGAGTTCTTGTCTGGGGAGGCATTTTGCTGAATGGACGAACTGAGCCCCACGCTTTCGACAGAGGGTCTGTAACAGGGGATCGCTATTGTGAGGAGGTACCCCTTCCCCATGTGCGTCTGTTCCGAGGTGCCATTGGCCCAGACTTCATTTTTATGAATGACAATGTACAGCCACATCGGACTCTTGCTGTTGAGGAGCTACTGGAAAGTGAAGATATCACTCGAATGGATTGGCCAGCGTACTCCCCAGATTTAAATCCCATCGAACATGTGTGGGATGCTTTGGGGAGACGCATTGCAGCACACTTACATCCTCCGGAGAACACCCAACAACTCAAACAGATGCTGATTGAGGAATGAGCACTCCTACCGCAAGAAATGTTGCACCAGCTGGTTCTGAGCAACCATTGTAGTGAGGGGAGGGCATATCCCATATTAAGGAACATTTGCTTCTTGTTCTTCCTTTTGGATAGACAATCATAAAGCACGATACTATGCGTTCAATAAAGCTTGTTTTCGTTTGATTCCATGCCGCATGCATTGTATTCCTTTTTCAACGCCGATGCTTTCGTCATCCTTTACGTACATAATATTCTTCCTCATTTCTGAATGTCATGTCTCTCAGATGATTTCTCTTGGAGTTATGGCAAAAAACCCACCTGTTGCTTAAGTTTTGCACACCAGTGTAATTATCACACGGTGTGATACATGAAACCACAAGGGGTGTAACTTTGTAAACAGGCGGAATCTCCGGCCTGTTCAATCACTTTCACAAAAAGAGAAAACAACACTTCTTGTTGTAGAACTCTGTTGCTTCATCTCCAAAAACCTACCTTTAAGAAAGTCTGTCAAGAGGTGGGGGGTGTCAGTTTCCCTCACTTCTCATTCGAGTGGATACTCTCTCAGCCCATGGTCTCTCACCAATCACAATTCAGATTCACGGTGTAGTCCATATTCCAGCTGTAATTGTTTCGACCTGTGAGGGTCGCACAAGCAATCGCTCATTTCATGAGGTCACATTATCCATGACACTGAATATCTGCTATACGATTTGAGTGACAGGTTGATCTCATTAGTGCAAAATACTAATTGCATGTAGTATAAATATTCACGACACTACTTTTCTGCTGTCAGATTTGAGTGATATGTTGTTATTAGGCACTGTTAAAGAATATACGTTCCTTTCTCCTTTGAATTGAATGCTGGGAGAAATGGTATAATGTATATATATAGTTTATAGCTATATATATTTATAGGTTATAGAAAAGTGTGCAATTTTAAAAGGGCTTTCTTTGTTATCAGGTACTGTTATGTGAACTCTCCATTTAATAATAATGTAGTTAAATATGACAATCTTATCCATTGCATTAAATTTTAATACATTTATCTAAAATGGCACTTTTTTTTTAATTATACTTTTACTGTTCTTTCTGTTTTAAGTACAATGAGATAGAGGAAAGTGAAATTTGTAATAAATGTAAAATATTAGTACCACTTCTTGATTAATATTTGTTTCATTAACGCTTTAAACTAAATCAAATCTATCGCCATAGAAAGCTTACGTAGTTCACTAAATGTACGGTTCAGACAAAAATACTACTTTTATAGTAAAATAAAAGCCATCACTAAAAACATTCATGCACGGGCTTTCTAAATTCCTTGAAATAAGGTCTATATTTATACATTTTTTTTTGTGTGTGGTAGAAAATAATAAAATAGCATTATTTTCTATTATAAGTAAAATACGAGCCTGTCATCTATATCTGCGTTTCTATATTAACATAAAAATCAAAATTTCTAGGTTAAACTGAATGTCATTCAATTAAAAAAAATATATTATTAATAAAATTAAATTCGTAACTGTGAGAATTAATTTCTGTTAAGGAATTTTTGTTAATAGTAAAAAAACCCCATTAAGTTAGCTTAAATATCAAAGTTTATTTTAAATTTTGCTTTTCTTTCGATGCATTTTTTATTTTTATTTTCTCATTCGCAATAGTTATTTAAGTATTTCTTTGTCTGCAACGATGTTTCAGAATCTTTACACAGAACAGAGCACGTTTTTATTTCTCCCGTATTCTTTGATAAAATATTTCTTTCTACCTGTTTCTCTAAGCAAAAAAAAACCGTTCATTTTTGTTATGTAATCCGGCATTCGATGGTTTGGCGTATTCTATAATCCTGCACCAATCGAACAGTTCGAATTTTCTTATGCGAATTCGGGCTTTTGATCGCCAGGTCGATACACAGCGCAGCTCGCCTAGTCGCCCAGTGTTTATTATAATTATCAGTTTTAATTTCAGCAGAGCGTAGAACGCATAAATGTGTGTGTAATTCGTAACGATGTTTTGAAAAAGAGATCCGAATTACGGAAGTATCAGATACTTTTTATTGGCCAGGGTTTTATTATTATTTTTTTTTAACCATTAATACAGAATATTTAATTTCATTAATGTTCAATATATGAATTTCGATTTTGTAGTTGCTCGGATATTGATATTGTCTACACACGTTCAGAAGCACATTCAATGTGTACAGATATTTTTTTTAACCCACTTGGTAGACAACAGCATCCAGAGAAGGGGTGGCCCACCAGCGGCGCACCTTGAACATTTTCCCGGCCCGTGAGATCACACTTTTACAAAATGTATTTATTTTAGAATGGCCAAAGGAGGGAAAAACAACGTATTGAAAAAATACAGTTATGAGTTCGCAGAATAATTTATTTATATTCTGCGAACTCATGATGCGCATACATCTTGGAACATCTAATAAGGTGTAATAGGAATATAAAAATGTCTATGGTGGATCTAAATCTAATAGTGTGATATATAATTTTATATGCGGCCCGCGGAATGAGGATGCCTTTCCAAAGTGGCCCGCAAGATCATTTAAGTTGACCACCCCTGTTCTAGATCAAATCCAAGAACCCGTGTGGTCTCATGAAAGGAGGGGGAGGGGGCAGTTTCCATTGTGATGGAGCAACCTTAGGTAGAAGTCTGACTTGGCTCCGTATCACTGAAGAAGGAGTACTGTGCCTTCCAGGAGGAGTTTTTAAGGGGAACTACCCCGCATGTGCGTATCGCATGGGAAAAAACCTGGAAAACTGCCACCAGGTAGTACGGCTCACGAGGCGAGATATCGAACATGACAAAAGCCATCGAGTCTCCTCGTGTTTTGAAACCTGGTCTACAACAAAGCAGCCAGCCGATGGAATCTTCGCCCTCATGCTCAGCAAAGACGCGAGTTGCCACTCAGCCACGAGTCGGGCACAGTTTGTTCTTATGAAGGCCAGGAGTGTTTACAGCAGGGGTGGCCAACCCGCGGGCAACCTTCAATATTTTTCCGGCCCGTGAGGTGTATCCCACTTTTACATAATATATTTATTTTAGAATGGCCAAAGTAGTGAAAACCAATGTATTAAAAAAATACATTAGGTGTGCATCCACATATTCAAAAATGAACTGCCGAAATAATAACAAAAAGTTAACTTTGATTTTAAAGTAACATTCTTGCGAATATAGGACACATATTGCCTGTTTTATTGATGAGTTTATAGAATAATTAAATTATATTCTGCGAACTCTTGACACGCGCTCATTTTTAAACAGATTGTAATATAAGTATAAAAACATGTCTATAGCGAGTCTAAATTTAATATATGCATATATAGTTTTGTATGAGACCCGCGGAGTTAAGATGCATTTTCAAATTGGCCCGCAATATCATTTAGGTTGGCCATCTCTATTCTAGACCAAATCTAAAGAACCCGTGTGGTCTCATAAAAGGGGGAACCTTCTGTTGTGATGGAGCACCCGCATTTAGCAGTCTGATTTGGCTCCGCATGGCTGAAGAAAGAGGGGCAGTGCCCTCCGGGTGAACTTTATAAGGAGTGGGAGAAAACTGGAAAACTGCCACCAGGTAATCCGGCTCACGAGGCGAGATACTGAACATCCCAAACGCCATCGCGTCACCTCATGTTTTGAAACAGTGTATACAACAGAGGTGGCCAAACCGCATGTATCACACTTTTACAGAATATATTTATTTTTAGAATGGTCAAAGTAGTGAAAACTAATGTATTAAGAAATTGGCATTATGTGTGCAGCCCTTTATTCAAAAATGAACTGTCGAAATGGTGAGAAAGAAATTAGCTTTGATTTTAAATAATATTCTCGCGTATATAGGACAGGTTGGCTTTTCTCCCCAGCGCATGCCTCATGTGGAAACCGAGCATGCGCGCTAGGGAGAAAAAGCTAACGGACGTCCTACGGTAAATTAACGTACGGTATCCAAAAACTCTCTATTGTTCTTCTTTTATGAATTCACAGAATAACCAAATTA